>JAUELE010152828.1:0-13954 GCA_031471655.1 Diodora aspera
TCTATAAGCTTAACAACACTGGACATTGGTCCAAGGGTAATCTAAGTATTCTAGCATCCAGTGTAACCATTAAATACACAAGCGTTCTCCAAAATTGACGGCATTTGCCGGTCTTCTTGAATCGCTCCACAGTTCACCCAGAATGGACTGGCGTGGCAAAATTAAAATATGTATGTGTGGTATGAAAGAAGACGTCTGGTGTAGAAGACTAGCCGGGATGGATCCAGTGTGGGGCAAAGATAGGGAGGGCCACAGCTCGACACCATGTGAAAAAAGGGGAGGCGAGACCCGCTAAATCGCGCCGCTTGCCCATATTCAATAAACAAAATACGATGGTTTGCCAAACATACATGTACCCCCCCCCCGCCACGATGAGTTAACGTTTTGATGCCTTGTAGGATTGAACAGGTTCCAATACTAATAAGTACTATAAATAATAAATACCTCTTATGCCATGTATGTGATGAAATCAAATTTCGCTCTTTGGATTATAGGGACAGATGTTCACCCACGAAAAAAAAACTAATTTCCAAAGTGCAGATCACATCGGACACCACCATTTTAATCGCTTTGTACGACAAGCATGATCATACGAAATTTTATCTAAAAGTGCTATACTAAGTAACTTATTTGAATCTAGAAAATGAAAACTGTGCTGCATCAGTATTTCTTAACAGAGTAACCCACGGTCGGTCTCGCTTCTCGTTACACACCCATAGGTCAAGCTGACATCACAGATCTATGCGCCCTTAGCTTGGTTTATAAGCAGTGGAAAGCAGGGGAGCTAACTTGTTTGCAGTTCCGTTTGTCCCACAGGTCACAACCAGCCGATTCGCGCCTAACTCATAAATATGCATGACCTTGACATTGATGCTGAGAGTGTCCTCAAATTCAATTAGTTGATCGTCGACCCGCACGTTTGTGGTTAGACCAATCGACATGTTAACACACCTTCCAGTGCGACTCGGCTTCTTATGACCCACGAGAGAGCAACAAGAAGTGAGAGCGACCGTGGGCACCGACGATGCTTAGACATCAATTCTCGTGGACCAACAAACTTCTTTCATAGAACTATATCGGTTTAATTATTTCTGGAAGAAATTTGGGAAATACATGCTGCAGATGTTTAACATTATATTCGTATTCCGACTCTTGTTCACCGTTTTTGTTAATGAAATAAACTCCGGTTTAAAGTTGTTAATACGATCATTATCCTGTCTTGAGTTACTACGTCCCACGACACAAAAGTAATTAAAAGTTCAAAACTTTTGGCATGCCCATTAGAAGATTTGTAAGATCTGAAATATTGAGGTGTGTCAGGAGGCGTCAGGAGCCTTCACTGCCAGATAGCAAGATTGCTCAACAGAAATAGGGAAAAAAAGACATTAAGTAATTCATATCGATACTCAACAAGCCTGACTTGAACGATTCTTTATTCTCTCTGCAACAGCTTGGTACTCCCGATGGAAAACAAATGTGTTGTGTTCAGAATATTATCTCTGCATAGCCCATTACACCTAAAATTACTCTGCTACTTCATATTAATGTTCGTAATCCCTCACCCTATGAGATGGCTAAACGCAACAAATGACCAAACATTATAAATTCAGCATTTATCTTGTCATCGACATCCCTTCTCCTTAATGGAGCAACCATTTTTTTTGGGGGGGGGGGGGGGGCTGGAAGATTTTTAAAATATATAGTTTGAAGACACTTTTAGAGAAAACATATAGATTGCATGAGTTAAAGGAAAAACAAGAATTCAGAGTAATAGACATTTTACAAAAATTGTTCAGTTTATAATTATGAAATGTTTCAAAAACATTTTGGCACACACATTCCTAATTAACTATACACTCCCTTTCTTCTTTTTTTTAAAGTCAGCTTATTTTACGTCGCTTTTTGCCTTCCAAAGGGTAGCTATATCGGCTACGATATACACTCCATCTTTTAACTATATTTCAGATTCCTGTAATTACATTGAATATCAAATGTATTCAGAATAAATGAATAATTTAAATATAAAAACGTTTATCAGCAATTATATAAGAACAAATAGTCTCATGCCAGTTTTTTAAAAATTGTTTGCAAGAGAAAAACTAACTAGTGGTATTGGACTCAAGGAGACTGATGTGAAATACAATACAACGGCATTTCATTGGAGACTTGCAACAAAGTTCGCAAATCAAAGAAATTAATCCTTTTATTGGGAAGACCATTCAGGTCCTTCAACTTGTAACTATTTAGTAGAGATTTATTTGCCACAAATTCTCGCTTCAAAGACAAGATCTTCGATGTCTGGAAAGTAATTGTCGTTCGTATAATTGCAGCTTCGAGCAACGCAGATTGTTACCATCTTAAATAAAACTTGGAATACCGTAGAACAAGCCCTGTCACTGTTCTCAGAAGTAAATGGAGATAAGAAATTTGAAATTAAAACTGACTTGACTTGCCAGACACCATTTGTTCTCCCGTGATAGAGATTAGTTTCCCAGACTCTCAGTGGAAAAGTTACAAACGAAGAGGTCACATTTAGCTAGAAACAAGAGACCCTTTTTTGAACAATTAGCCCTTATTGTTTAAAGCAGACTACGAGTATAACCAGCAATGAGGTGTTGTATATTATTTTCTGACCCGTACACAAATAGGACTCTGAACAAGACGTCTTTTTACTGAAGCAACACGTAGTCTTTCTCTGAAGAGATTTGTAAAGACCCTGAGTTAAACACAGAACTTAATTTCGTGTTGGATATTGATACTCCTCCTTGGTTATCCTTGACTCAGACAGCAGTACAGGAAATGAGCATAACTCTACAGTTTTTATACTCTATATATGTATTTAACACAGAATGCACCAAACATATCTCTCAGTCGGAAACACGTATCCAACCTTGAACAACGGTTCAATGGTTTGAATATTTCGATTCAATTTGTAAACCTGTTATTGGAAAAGTACTCTCGATCCATAAATAAAATGTTCTCCAAAGATAACAAACAATTAGAGCTTTGAAGAAGAAAACACCGTGTTCAAGAGAGAAAAATTGACCTAAAATATCGTTTAATTAAAGACCATCCCCTCCATAACGCAACCACGTGTCTGATTTATTGGATATAAAGTACTTTCTAAACTCCTCACACGTCGCCGACCAAAATATAGACCTCAGCATGTCATAATTAATCAGAAGAGGTGTAAACCCGCGCTTGTTATTTCTTGCCAGTGTTTCTAGAGTCCACATCCTTGTATTATCAGAGATCAGACAACGAATCCTTCGTATTACTCACACCCTGAACATTCTCCACTACACAAAACATTATTGGAGTGCTTGTAGTTTGACACTTTTCAAATTCTACACGCTGCTTGACAGGATTTTCAAATACTTAGACAACGTATTTAATTTGTTCAACAAACCATTAACCTTCTTTGAAATACTACACCGCTCTTTGTGAAGGGCTTGGTACTAATTAATCACATCTTATCGTTTCGATTAATTCTCGAACACAGCTTGGTTGTCCTTTCTGTGTATGGCTTGGGGATATATTTTCATAACTGGATTGGGTTTTATAGGATCAATTGGTTTTAGATCGGCGATATGCACTTGCGAATCTGTTGCTCACAAACAGGCTTCCGTTTCGACGCAGTGATGAACGCTGCCCGCCTGGCAATACGACGACGAGCAAATGGGAAAAGCCACAAGACGAAGGATTATTTTACTGACAGTTAAATTAATTGGCAGCCGATATTTTTTTTAACAGCACCCACAAACAGTTTCTCTACTATTGGTTAACTCCATTTTGAGATATCACTGCTAGTTATATGTTAAAATCTCTATATTTTCATCACGGCATTGCAATATAATTTGTGCATAGATACATTTTGAACAGAAACACGGTTTGTACAGAGGCAGTTTATAGAACACACCGGGATTCAGATATTTCGTGTTCTTCACATCTTGATACAGGACCATTTTGGTCAAATATTGAAGAACGTATTACTCATTTTTGCAATAGTGTGCTAAATGTAATATGTGTCTTTTACAATCTAAATAATAGTTTCCAGTTGGGGTACAATACTATTTCAGCTCGATACATAAATATTGTATTTGACAATCAGAAAAATATGATTCATGAGTTTCATATGTGATTTATAACAAAATATTATATCTGTCTAATAGTTCTCCTTCATTTTTTAATGTTTACGCATTTACATGACAAGGTGCTCGCTCTATAGTAGAAATGTTTACTATCGTGATGTTAAACACAATTTCATAAACTCACCAGAAGCTATGATAACGTTTGGTGAAATACTATGACAAAGTTTGGTTAAATATATGTATCTAGACATGCCTTACACCATTGCCACATTTATATTAAGAGTAGGATCCTTTACGTTGAAACCGGCAGTCGGGGACTAATCTTCATTTTAATAGTATTTAGTCGATTTGTCCTGAAACATTATAATGTGAACACGACCAATCTGATTAAATTTACGTGCAGGTTATTCGCTATTTGCAATTGTTCATAAATGCTGTTGGTATGTTTTCGGAGGCATCTGGGGCACCTTTTCACCTCAAACTGTGTAAATATGGTTTGTCATTTTGATCCCCACTTTAGTCGGCTTGTACAACAAGCATTGCGTTACTACTGGGATCCTATTCTGACACCACGTGACTCCCCGGGGTCCTAGCATCCCTTAGCAATACATAGGAAGGTGTTTTGCAGGCAATATTTAATACTGTCATCAAGTTACAAACAACCAGCGAGATAGAGTCGATAGGGCAACTACCAGAATGCTCAAAAGATCCTGGTTCGATTCCTGTCGAAGAGGGCTTAATTTCTTCTTTGTAAGGGCCACTTTTGCTATGTACATGTACATCCTATGAAGTAATGATCTGTTGTGCTGTCTTAACATCTTGATTCTTCAGTATCACCCGCATGGTCCCCTGCCTCACTCATCCAGTTGCCACCTGCCATGCAGACACTCCTCCTGCAGGAAACTAATAGATCTACATCAACAATACTATAAAGGGTAAATAGAACACATTATATTAAACAAAATGATGACAGATTGATAGGTCAGTGCAACTGCGCTCCAATAAACAATGGTATCTGGGGATTGGCAAAATACCGTAAACGCTTCACGGTAGAAATGAAGATACTCCGACACTTCAAAGTTTTATATTACGTATTACTGCATTATTTTGGTACGCTCCAACGCTGCCAGTTCAATGTTTCGTTTAAGAAGCCGAAAACTCCAGCACACATCTACGCAGAGAAAGGTGCCCAGTTACGTTTAGTCAATAAGCAAAGTTTTATAATCAATAAACAGTTTTAATAAGCAAATGTATGTTTTTTTCCAATTCCTACAGTTCTAATGATAGTCTACACTTTGCAGCTTCACATTTGGCAAGAATAATACAGCAATTCCAGATTTGTCCACATGAATGGTGTAGATTCTAGTAGTGTAAACAGGAGCCTCAACATCGCACAACGCGTGTAATTTCTCTGAAATTAGGAATCACAGTCTGATGACATTTTCTTGGTTGAAAGGAAGATATTGACGCCCGGAATTACGGGAAACACAGAGAGATTGATTTAAAAGGGATGTTGATTCTACAAGACTAATTTGATAAACATGTAGTTCCGAACCTATTTGCCATCTGTTTGCATTTCCGGAGTGGCACAAAAAAATATCTGTGAAACTGGGACTGATAGTGCCGAAGGAAGTGAGACACCCCACTACTGCTGGAGATGTTGTTCTCTCGGTGTTACGTTCGAGACTCTCCTGGTCCGATTCTTGACTTAGGAGGACCCAAACCTAGGGCTCCGAGAACAGTAGGATTCCGACACGTGTCTCAGCATCCGCAACGGATTATTAAGTAGACATATAACTAAATAAGGAACGGCCGTACAACATCGGCACAGTTGCGCAACACTCAAACGGCATAACGGCTTTGCCGATGACGTCACTATGACGTAATAAGGAACCGGTATCCTAATGTACAAGTAGTGAAACGTAAAACATAATTACCTGGGATCAAGACTTGACATCGGGATCCAGGAGAGGGCCATGGAGGGACTCGAACTCGGTAAGAAAACGTTATCCCTAGCAGGTGTCTCTTAATCTTGTCTCGTGACAGTGTCACCTTCTCGGAGTTCCAGAGTCAAAGTAAGAATGTTATACACAGAGGAGGGTTCTGAGAGTAACCACTGAATCCACCTAAGTAGCATGACAAATCTGCATTTACTGAATCCAACAGTCAATCTGAGTACAGCAAGTCATTCGTTTTTCCTTCAGAAACGTCTCTGACATGAATCTATGACCGTAACTCTGTCATTGTGGACTATTTTCAACACATTGCATGTCTGTCTCCATGGCAACGATATATATTCACGAATACGGTGCTTGTAGAAATAGTATTGCCAAATGTGTTCAAATAGTTGCAAACAGCTTAAAGTAGCCATCAGCCGTTTGTGGTAAAGAACCCATTTTAACTGATATCATTTTAAGAACATAAGTCATGAAGTCCTCGTGGGCATTTAGTTGTGAGTCGTCAAGTTTTCGGGTGGCACACCATTTCAGATTGACTGCACCATTCATGTCGCAGAGATTATCTTAACGTATCGAAGGTAATTCTAGGAGTCCCGGTTGATCTTACAGTGTCTCCGTGTGAAACATACACTGTGTTTCTCGGTCATCGTTTTGTATCTTAACCCTATCATTATGTACATCCAGACAGCATCATAGATTTGCCCAGTTTCTTCTGTCCTTTTTGCACTCATTAGGAATTAGATCTTATAACAGTTTGGACACTGTGCTTCTTCCTTACTACTGTAAATGTTCTTGTTGGCGGAAACCTCAGTAAAGGTTTCAGGTTAATGGCTTGATCTGGTTAAAAGGTCATCACAGTGATTATTGACTTTGTGTCAAACAGACCATTCAGTAGGCACTTTTCTACATGCAGTAGGAGAATCGTAAGTCCAATTCCTTCCTCCTTCCTACATGATAGGGTAACATGAAAATGACCCCCGGTAATGCCATGTTTGTCGTTGTTACCAACTGAGATTGTGTCTGTTTTCGTTCACATTTCTTTCTATCGATTTTTAGCTGGTTGGCATTGTTTCTGCAATATTGTTAGTGTCAATAAAACATCAACTGAACCTATGTCTTATATGTAAATGTCGATTTGTCGTTTTGCGTTGCGTTGTCATGACACAATGGGATGTGCAAGGAGCACATCAAGATCCGTATAAAGAAAAGTGAAAGCAAAAAGTCCACCTTTTGTCGGTTGTACGACACGAATTTCGTTACTGGAAACTCTATTATTTCTAAGTAACACTACGTCGCTACCCAGAAGCCCTAGTGAGTCTTACATTTACGGATTTCGTCATAACGAACATATATTCATCTTTATGTCCGACGTGAAACTAAACAGGACAGTAGATTTAGTTTCACCACACGCCGGCAGAAAAACGAATACAAGGGCGTATGAATTGACCCAAAATTGGCACATCAACATCAACAAATCAATATTTCATCCGAGCACATGAATAGACTTTAAAGGTTTTGGGTAATTATCTATAATTTGGAGCATGATGACAAACATGAACTAACACTGATCTAAAAAAAATTCTAAGAGGCAGGAAAATGATTTGAGTGTTCAGTGCGATTGTGGCCAAGCATGACAGTATTTTGTTAACTACAGAAAAAACAATATGAGAAATTTAAAATCCAGGTCCGAAGGCTCCATCCTTTTGAAAATTGGTGTCATTACTGGCTGTGCACTCCTGAGATACCATAATCGTGGTAATTTTCGTTCGTGAAAGGATGTCTAATCACTCAACTGAATTCAACGAGGACGATACTCTATTGCAGAATAACAGTTTGTTTGAGAGCTATTAAATACAGCTCACTTGGATCAGACTGGGGTAAGTAATGTGATCAGGCACACATTGTCAACTTTAAGTCTAACCTTTGTTCCCATTATTTTTCCGTTCATATATTTACATTCTCCGATGTGAGGAAAAATGTTATTTAGTAAAAAATTAGCTTACTTTAAGAAATATCCTTTATCAACAAGTTCAAGTCGAATAGCATCCCTTATTTAAACGGATAAAGCAAATCCCCTGTGAAAGGATATACTTTTTTCGCCTTCATTAAAACGCTTTCACTATGATCGCCTCTGAAGATAAAATATTGATTATATCGAGAACAAGATGCGATAATTCAGTTAAAGGTTTTAAATGTCAATACTGGCTTAAATCAAAGTGTTGATTTTTCAACCACAAATTATATGGTCCAAGATATTACTGAACGGAGTTGTCATAATGGAACAGGATTTAAATAAAGACGGAATATGAAATGCATGTAATAGATATCATAAAACTCCTTATCAAGATCTTGGAGAGTGGTCGCTCGCTGTTGACATGACATTGACATGTTCGATAGGAGAAAGATAAGGACTGAGTTCCGGTCATGGCAGATTTGCGATATTTCGCTTTTGAAATTACGCTCTAGCGTTGTCATCCTGAAACACGAAACGGGGCCCATGGCCACGCGCAAATGCCATCATATGCGTTTCTAGGAGGTTGTCAAGGAAGAACTAACCTATGATACGGCCTTAGACAACATGTAGAGGTGTTCGGTGGCACCAGTGATACCCCCCCCCTCCACATACACACTATCAGAGACCCCCTCCCACAAACGAACATGATGAATAGCGTTGACATTATGGAACTGTTCAATCCGTCGTCTCCCCTCTGTCGCGCCTGTCATAGAAATTTTAGGTGAACCAAGATTCGTCAGAAACCATCACGTTGGACCAACGACGAATGTCCCAATGCTGCCGCGCTTGACACCAACGACATCATGCAGCAATGTGATGGTCTGTCAAACGGGGGATGGCCATACATGCAAGCTCCATCTGTGAAGGCAATTCTTGGTCTCTGGACACACACAGAAGCTTGGTAAAGTCTATTTCCAATCTAAGCAGCACTTTTATCACGCTGTTGCTCGAGTGAAACGGTTTTGTTGCCCTTGACCGACCTGTTCTACGCCTGTCATCGACGTTTTGTGCCTGACGATATCTTGAAATGTCACCGATTGTGGCACATTAAAGCCTGGTTCCCATACACCCGTAACTGCTGTAAGCCCTAAGTCGTAACCTGTGGTAACGAGTGCCGGCAGTCATCAAACGTTATATGGAAACATATCGTTACTGATGATACTCTAACGGCACAAGTTTACGGTCATGTAAACAATTGAACAATTGACTGCCGGGATTTAAGGGGTGTTATGGAGTGTCACGTGATTAGGGCTGTCCAATTAAATAGAAGAAAACACTGGCGATATGTTCCCGCGCTGGAGCATTGTATTTTACTTTGTCAGGTTTGTTACAGTTCAAACAGTTACAGTTCACCCTTGGTTGACTAACAACAGGTACCGCTGACAACTGAACTTATGGGAACACACTTTTATAAAGTTTTACCTCCCTCTTAACTTTTGGTAAAAAGTGCTCTAGAAAAGTTTGTTTTTATGCCATCTTATGCGTGTTGTAGAAAGTTTGGTTACGACTCGCCTGATTTCAAGTGTAAGTGGTTCGCGCGTTTTATTCACAGGACTCGGGGACTGTCTTCAAGAACAATGCTGTAAGCTGTTTGGTATTTGTTTGTATTTAATGTTTCGGACGCCGCCTGCCAACAACTGTGTTTCCTGGAAGACCGACCAACATGAGATGCCCAGATGTTAGTGACAGTGAATAAGCGCTGAAGCTTTTAGCAGAATAGATGAGGTGTCTTGTTGTGAAAGGTAGCCTAGATCCACCGACGACAGTAGAATGGAAGCTTTGATGGGATGACGTATTGTGTTGCTTCAAAATGATACTTTTGTATATTTTTTCTAATCTGCTGGGTTTCCAGGAACACTGTTGCCGAGAATGAATATGACCTTTCTCTGAAGATGAAGGTCATGACGGCTTTGGAACGGGGGCAGAACAGATTTGAGTATTCAGTTATGCATTTATAAATAAGGCTTTTAGTCGTTTTCAGGTAGTAAAGCTGACATATCCATGCCAACCGGGGCCCCTGCCCATTCTGGTTTGAATAGGTTTGAAAAAATATATTTGCAAATATATTGTGAAATATCATCTATAATACACCTTCCTGTTCGGGCCCATACGTGTCAGCCCACTCAGTTTAATGGTTAATCCGACTTTTGTTCCATGTGTCTTTGTGTAACTGTTCATCAAACGTCTTTTATGTCGTGGATTCTGATGTCATTGATTGTTTATGGATGTAATGTAATGTTATGGATTGTTATGCCATGGATTGTTATGTCAGGGATTGTTATGTCATGGATTGTTATGTTATGGATTGTTATGTCATGGATTGTGATTCCATGGGTTGTTATATGTATGTCATGAAGTGTTATGTTATGGATTGTTATGCATGGATTGTTATGTCAGGGATTGTTATGTCATGGATTGTTATGTTATGGATTGTAATGTCATGGATTGTGATGCCATGGGTTGTTATATGTAGGTCATTAAGTGTTATGTTATGGATTGTTATGTCATGGATTTTTATGTCAGGGATTGTCATGCCATGGGTTATTATATGTATGTCATGGAGTGTTATGTTATGGATTGTTACGCCATGGATTAATATATTATGGATTGTTACGCCATGGATTAATATGTTATGGATTGTTATGTTATGGATTGTTATTTGGCTCCCTCATACTAAAACAATGTCCACAGCAATACATATGTTTATTAAACGTCTCCTATGTCGTAGATTGTTATGCCATGGGTTGTTATGTCATGGATTGTTATGTCATGGATTGTTGTGTCATAGATTGTGATGCCATGAATTGTTATGTTATGGATTGTTATGTCATGGATTGTTACTTGGCTCCCACGTACTAAAAAAAATGTCCACAGCATTGCCTATCTCTTACATTATGCAATATACGTTTGTTTTCCTCGGTTGTATTTCAAAGTTTTGGTATCGTTTCTTTTGGATATCAGTATACTGGTTTTGGAAGGGAACTTATTCACGCGGGTAACACAGGGAAACATCTTATAATTCAAACTACATATTCAGCAATGAATCTATATAATTACATGTATAATTACAATTTCGTTCATGGTTCAATTTAATTTCATTCATACGCGATCCCAGAAAACGGTTTAATCGTTTTTTCAAAAGTTTGTTAATCACTGAGAAACTTGTGCATCATTTATATAACTTATCATCACGAATACAGAAAAACATATTTGTCATCCGAGTTGTGCACATGGTCGTTTTCTGCTCCGCCAGAACTTGTAAAGCAGTGATATTTGCGTCAGGGAATTCACAGAGGGATATATCTCAAGTGTCTGTGCAGACATTAACTCGTCAGACGGTGGAAACTGTTTATGCAATCTGCATGTGTAAATTGATCACTTATTGCATTATGCTTCGTAGTGCTGCTGTTATCCAACACATCACCAGTTAGCTTGAGGGAATATACGACACGAAAAGTAATTTACATGTTCAGTTTTTTGACAGTCGAAAAGAAGGTGCATTGAGATGCAATTCTGTTGAGGCGTGTTTAGTAATACTGACGTGTTTTGGAATAAATATTGACGTGTGTGGTAATACCGATGTGTTTTGTAATCATGAGCACGACGTGATTTGTAATTTTTAAAAAGTGATGTGATTGTCATTCCATCTCTATTGGTTCTTCAGTACCAACCCAGGTTTCACTGCATCAATCATCCAGCCCATCCTCTCACTGTTGAGGCTTTCCCCTTGCAATATACTGATCATGTCCAAGATTAGAAATGCTAAAAAGGACATATTTCTACTTTCAAAAGTAGAAGAATAAACAACCCATACCTCATGAGAGCGGAGTGGAATTGGGACAGTTGTTTTACATTCTGATGGGGCATACCTTACGTAGTGGACAAGTTAAGTATATTCAGTTTGAAGAAATCATCTTCAGTAAAGTCGCAGTTTGTAAACTCCCGTGCAGCTTCTAGTGAGTGATGCGGTATGACTTAGAAAGAAAATGGCCCCTGTAGTCCAATCCTTACTCCCCACGACTACTGGAAATAGAGATATTCTACTTTAAATTTTGAATTTATTGATCCTTTTTAGAGATGAACATCCCGAATGCTTGTCGAACGGCGCCTGGATCTTTTGCTTGCATTTCTGTTTTTCTCGCTGTCTTGTTGAACCGTCTTCTCTCTCGATGTGCATTGCAGCTACAAGATTGGTCGTGTGTCATGTAACATCAACTCAACCCCGCTGACTGTGCATACGTTTTGTTTCTCATACAGTGAGCAACAACGTTTCAGGAACAACCTGCAGGAACAACGTTTCAACCAAAGCTCAACATTATGTAGAAGATATTATACTGCAAGAAAGTCTTACAGAATATTGATTAAAAAAGGAGAATAACAGTTACAACTTTATCTTTTAGTTATAGTTAGCGACAAGCATAGATATACTGCGATCCTATACTTTTCCATTGGTCAGATCTCTTTATTATGGTAGTACAGCTAATTATCCGGAACCATTTCCCGTCTTCTGCAGTCATAGCATGCAACAGGATATTTTCGGGATAATATACTGACGTCAAAAAGAAACGAGACAGAGAAAAATGGTTACATCCTTTACCAACTGTTTTTGTGTCACTTTTTATTAAAAATATTCTTACTTTCGGGGAGTTTCATTTGGTTCACATCGTGCTTAAACAACTCTCTCTCTCTTGAATACATATCTCTGAAAATGGCCAACATTGGTTTGTTTTCCTTCAGTCGTCTATGAAAGTCTTGGTATGGTTACTTTTGGACGTTAGTGTATGGTATAGGACACGAATGGCTCTAAAAGGTTACATAATATAAATAATTAACTATATTCGATTAGGGTTAATGTAAGATTATTACTAACGCTGTGGCACTATATGTTTCAAAACTCCCTAGGGAATATACATCCTATACTGTTGAGGTTCACACATTTCTTTATTCACTACAGTATAACAAGACACAAGTGAAAGTTCCGCTAACGGTCTTTAAGATGAAAGAAAGTTCGAAAAACAATTCCCAGCCGACTAGTGATCCTAATTGTCAAGAGCAAGGCCTGGAAACGGAGATATTCCTTTGTCCTCACAGCATCACTCCAACCATCTGATACCAACGTTCATAATAGCAAAAACGTATAACAGCCCTGTTTTCAAGGAAGTCAAGAGCTGCTTCACACGGATATCTAAATACTTCCTGGTTCAATTTCGTCGACTTGTATGTTCATCTGTCAACAGCTTGAGGGCGTAATGAGCTTAAACTGTAAAAGGGTACGCGTCGACTTCAGCACAACTGTGGCTTCATACTCTACTGTGAATCCTTTACTAAAAGGGTGTATAATCAGGAGTGGGGGAATTACTCCAAGTACTTGTCACATGTCCTCTTCAAGATATGCGTGGGCGTCAAGCAGCTTCAACAAGGGGTCTCCCTCAATTTAATTGACTGACAGCGAAAGGTGGAATTGGCTTATAGAGGGAATGTGAAGTCTTGTTGTACATTCCTACAGCATGTCCGCGGTTTCAATGGTTCTGTCTTCATCCGTTCACACTAATGTAGTATTTTTCTGAGAGTGATACTAATTTCATGGAAGAGTTATCTTGTTAATATCGTACTACTCTTCTACAGGTTCGTTTCAGAACAAATTTAGTGGATTGTTGATGTAGCCCGTGTTTGGGAGATGGGTTACTTCATGTGGACAAACTTTCATTCCATTACTAAAGTACTTACGAAAATGAAACAAAAACTTTTTTTCTCCATTTAAAACTCGACACAAAGTGTTACTTGTTTGTAAATACGAAATAACAAAAGAACTCGAAAAGTACTAAAGTACTCACGGAAATGAACAAAACACTGTTTTTTTCGACCTTAGATGTTAAATAAATGCAGTTACT
>JAUELE010152938.1:0-23244 GCA_031471655.1 Diodora aspera
CGCCTTATACGACAAGCATTGGGTTACTGAGGCCCTATTCTATCTAAGTGACACCACGTCACTCCCCAGAAGCCCCACGGGGTGTGTACGTACAGAAGTAGCAATTGCATCCAAAACAATGAGATAACGAATCAACAAACACAAACTGTAACAGTGGCACCTTTGTCTGAATGAATAATGCTACTAATCAACAACTTTTTCAATGTACCCTTTTTCAGTAAACAAAACAGTTCATCCAGATTCTCAACGCCTCAAGAAAACAAGAATCATAACAGAAACTCTGCAACTGACATTTCATTCCTTCACAAAAACAATTACATTTCAGTTCTGGTTCATCCTCTTAAAATACAGAATCCGGAAATACCAAATGCTTAACATTTCAACCATGCAGATTGCTTAACAGATCATATTTTATGTGGGGGATAAAAATGGAGACTTTGCTTCTCATGGAAATGGCCAATCAGTTTGCAGATAGGTCTGATTAAATCAATGTGAAACCTAGGCACCAAGTTGCTGGCACTGAAAAGCTCCAGTAAGCAGATTACTTCTGGTCACACAGGCTAATGGTCACAACTCCCTCCTGATTTACCAAGTTCATTTCTATTGATGAGTCAATGCCGAAAATCCAATAAGCAGACGCCAATAAGCAGACGGACAATTCCAGTGCAGGTTACACTGCCACTTGGTACATTTATTGAGTTATATTGATAATGTCTTGTCAATGGTGGATGACCAAATACAAAACAAAGGACATTTTTGTCCATGGAGAAATTATGGCTTTCTAATTTATACCCATGAGCAGGACACTATTCACCTCTCATGACTAACCAATCCAACCATACATATGGCATCTGTCTGTGCCTTGGTCCTATTCATGAAATGGGTCCTATGGCAGGGATGAAATATGCAACTAAGAGTTAAATGTGAGAGTAAAAATAAAGTGTTCCTATGTCGTCCCTACACCTACACAAACTAAATATACACTTCTCACAGCTATTATTTCATCTATTCAGTGGAAACCTCAGGTATTATTATGTTCACAGAACGAAATCTCTTTGATGCACAACACCTTTGATTTCGAAACAGTGACTAAAGCTGCTTTACAAAACACCAGCTGGCGTCAATCCAATCATGAATCACAAAATAAGGAAATCAAAATCTTCTTAAGTTGGTTTCCCCACAATGACAAACAAAATTATATACAACACAAATAATGAATCAGTACCTTGGACAAATGATTTAATGATGATTTTTTTTAAATGTGGAAATGAACCATCAGATTCAAGATTTAAAAGGACTCATTCTGAATTCTAAACAAGGACCTAAAGACTGGCTTGCTAAATTTGTCACTGGGTATTTCATTAGTCATGAGTAAATTATAACCATCTGCAATGAACTTAACAATGAATCACATCTTCAAACTGCAAGAAAGAGGCTTACATTTTTTCAACCCTGTATTATACAAATAATATGACATTACCTTAGAAGAAATTTGAGCATGATCATGTTAAGTTTGCTTAAACTTGTTTGCAAAGGGGCCGTGTTCATTTCTGTCACAGACAAAAAAAACCTCTCATTAGAATCTTAACTTAAGGAAATTATACTGCTCTGAGGGGAAAGTTAATAAGTTGCCAGATGACTCACAAGCTAACAAGATTTGTGGGAGAATGGACATCCCCCTGAAGCCTAAAGTTGGACCCCTATTCATGAGGATCTGTCAGTTCCAAACAGGGACAAGAGTTAACACATGCTTGAAATTAAGAGTCCTTTTAGCTTGGGTGCTGTATGGATGACGAGCTCCATTAAAAGGGATGGCATTACATTGGACTATTGGTATAATAATTCTTCAGTGAAAAGATTGCAAAAATTCTGCTTATCAAAACCAGTCCAAAAGACCCCATCATATAAAGACCCCACAATCTATAGGACAATCTGCTCACTGAATGTAGTTGAAAATTTGTTTCATAAAGCACTCTGGAACCATGCACATCTTATACTAACTATGTTTTTGTAGAATATCAGACATGATACAAAGGCATGGCTTAAAAAATCTATAAATTTCGCCAACTAATTACAACTTTCCCTCTCCTTGAAACAACAAATTGAATACTGATGCTCCACAAATCCTGGTTCTTAAACTACTTTTGTCTGATAAAAATATTATTGTCAGAGCAGGTGATAACAGAAATAAATTCGTTAATCAACTATCAATTTTTTATTTCGGACACCAAAAACTAACATCTGATAGCCACCTTGTGGAGGAGCTAACTTCTTTGTCTCTTGGCAACAAAGACAGGAGATTTTCAAATTCATCCTTGTTAAGATAGTGTCAAACACATAGCTAATATTCACTGAATATTTTCCCAGCTAATATCAATCTATAGAAAACAATACAACTCAATTGATAATTTACTGCTGCCAAACTGTTATTACTAATGCTTAATCATAGGATAAAAACATTTGCACATGGTCAAGCATTAGTGCAAGGCTATCATCAACTAATTTATATCATTAAACATACAAATAGTTTCATAGTTCTCATTTATCAGTGTAATTAATCAAGAAAAATTTAATGTGACTGTTAACCATCAAGCTGAAATTCGAGTCGCTGGGCAACTAATGATGCAAACCAGCTCTGTGTTCTCCCACGCAATCCAGAACTAAATGGTTCATTAGTAGCCGTATCAGGGGAAACAATGAAGATATTTCATTATTTCCAGTTTGGTCTTGACCTCAACTTCCCTTTGCTGATATTTCATCAGCTGATTTGCAGCTAAAGAATGTGAATAATCCTTTTTGAGCTGGATGTAATTACAGCTTGCCATCCATTGACATTCATCAAAATGACCATATCCACGCACTCATCATCTGCGGTCATTACTGCTCTCTGACATGTGGTCTGGCATGCCCAGACGAACCACCATTACATAAAATTGTCCAAAAACAAATGTATCATTTCTATTGATATTCACAGCATGAAAATTGTCTGGAGATAGCTGCATCTAAATGGTCTTTTCAATTTTTTCCGATCCCAACCAAGACGGAGAGATCATCATTGTGAATCATCTGATAATGCCATGCATCTTGAAACCAATCTTCCCAGTTTCAATGTACGGCTTACTGACACTGCTTCGTCTATATTCAAATGGATGGAAAGCTTTTAGTGAAACTAAAACAATCATTTACCATTTAGACCGCAGTAATATTCATGAAAAGTTTTAAGTTTTAATCGACCTTGAAATAGCTAACTTCACATCAAGTGATTGTCTTTTTTTATTGTTAACTTCACTTTTGAATGGAATTTGCTCAAAACAATTTAAAAAGCAAACAATTTAATGTTCAGAACTTAGGCATTGGCTATCTGACAAGATTTGGATCCAGTGGTTTATAGATATACATGTAGTAGGATTACCTTTACAAATGACAGCTTAGCACAAATATCTAAGCACCACACAACTTTGGAATTCGGAATTCAGTCATATTTTCTTCAGTGACATTCACATTTGTATTTCTGAAACCATATTTAATTAAATCTGAAGGAAGAACCTGTAGCCTAAACAAAACCAGACAAATGCCGAAATTTACTCTATGTTCTCAAGCTTCCAAAGCTCCTATTTCATTGGTTTCTGATGATTACATGGAACATTATCAAATAACTTCAGTTTGCAGAATCACATAAGGCACATGTATCCATGTGTTTTCCAATAATGTAGCCATGCTAACATAATGTGCTGAAGTGGCAGCTTTAGAAACAGTATCAGACCACAACCCTAAAGTAAAGGGGTTCTTTCCCAACCCATCTCCTACCCTGAATTTACCAGTGTGTTGACTGTCAGCCCAAGTTGATGGATAACCATAGGGTCAAGATAAAAGGATTTAGCCCAGCCAAAAGCCAGTGGTACATTGTTGGAGCCAAGCAGTCTTACAACACACTGAGCAATCATGGCTCTTTCATCTACTGGAAGCATGAACCACTCCTACCTCAAATGCAAATTTATTGTGAACTCAAAGGCCACCCTCTTGGTGCGCGCCCTCCAAGGTGCTTTATTTCATATGGTATATTCTATGTTAGTCTGATTCAAAAGAAGAGTCTTTGAAAAGCAATCACTGCGAAGATTGTCACGCTTGGATGAACATGTCACAAGAGGCCAGCGTTTTATAGCTAACATGGAACTCGAGGGAATCATAAAAAGACAATCACAGATCAAACTAATAATTTGTTTACATTGTATAAAAAGCAGTATAAAGCAAGGTGCTTGGCATATGTATATTTGATAGTCTATCCTTGTGACATAAAACTGCAGTGGAAGCATCTAAACTCAACAAACCTTTTCAGACAGGACCAAATAAGTTAATTCAGAGGTAACAAAAAGTATCCTCTTAAGTTCACAATTTCAGTCTATACAACAAAACCTAGTATTAAGAGAATTAACATACTTTAATACATGCAAACCATTTGACATAAATACTGTCCTTGTATATGTCTGGCACTAAATGTTAAAGAGAATGTATTTGTAAATATGATATTTTACAAGCAAAATATTTCCCTACTAAAATAAACATTGACATTTATACTTTGCCACATGTTACAACAGTGAATAATTTATGAAAATCTGCAAAATATCAAACTAAATATAACTGCAATGAAAACATTGCATGCAATTATTTTAAGCTACACATTTCCAGATGTTCCAATAGTGAATAATTTATGAAAATATGACAAATATAAAACTAAATATAATTGCAATGAAAATATTATGTGCAATTATTTTGACATACACCTTACCACATGTTGCAACAGTGAATGATTTATGAAACAAGTAAAATATTAAGCTGCACTAAACTGCAATTAATATTGATGATTAGTTTATATTGCTATTTCATTTAAACTTTCTAAGTATCTGACAGAATTTAAATACTGAATGTTTTAATTTCTTAAGACACTGCTGCTCTTTGCTAATCTGCAGACTCTCTTACTGACCCGAGCAGCACACTACAGATATCTGCACAACAGAGCCAAATTCCATACTGAAACCTTAATGGCACAATGACATATGTTCCATGGAGGGAAGATGACAGATAGACAAGGGCCCCCAATTTACCACTCAGAAAGAACAACTTCCATGAAATTTTCTCCTAATGTATTATACTAGGCTATAAAATTTCTTTTCCCTAGCTGCAGCAATTTCAGATCAAATCTAAAAGATCTGCTTTCAAAGAATTCTCCATTTAGCTGAACAATGTAAAATTCAAAATATCTGTAAGTCATAAATGTAGTCAAGGAAAAGGGTGAAAATAAATAATCACGCTAAGATATACATGACATAACCCATACCTGACAAAGGGGGAAGGTCCCAAAGGGGAAGGTTTTCTAAAACTGTTATATATATACCATAGACATCTACACAAAAAGCTTAGCAACAATTTAACCAAAAAAAATCAAGAGATTTAGTAAAATGACTGGGAAGTGGAAGAAAGATAGGGGAGAAAATCAGGAGTCTCCCACCCAAGTCAGGGGGAATGCCATGTATGCTGAGAGTAGTTTGGATTTAATGTGACTTTTGGCAACCTTTCAGTCACATGACCAGTGTCACATAGGTGTCAGGGTTCAATCTCCGGGGGTGAGTGAAATTGATTTTAACATTGCAGGGGGCAATATTTCAGCCATAACGCAATGTGATGTGCAAGAGGCACATCAGAAAAAGGGACAACAAAGGATCGATAGTACGAAAGAAAAAGCAAAAGATCCTCATTCTAGACGGCTCTTACCGCAAGCATGAGAATACTGGGGTCTTATTCTTTCTAGTGTTAGAGTGAAACCCCCATGAACCCCACGGGGTTCCGGGTGTGAAAGAAAAGTATGTGAGCAGAATTTGAACCCAGTTCAACATTTCCTATTTGATTATATTTATTGATTTGTCTCATGTATTGATTACCGTTTCCATAACAGTAGTAAAGTTCCTACTTTGGGTCCTCAATACATGTGCTATAAAAATGTAGTGCTTTTCCAAAATGTTTTTCAAGTTTGATAATGAAATAAATAGCCGTTGTCCTTCATTTTCTTAAATAGTTTCCAAAGCAGCTCTTGATTCAGAAAATAATTTCAGGGATTAGATACACTGCATGAAGAAGCTTGCATCTCTCAACAAGAGGCAAAAATATCTGACAGCTATTTCAGTACTTTCAAAACTAACAAGACTAGTTGTTTCTGTAACAGTTGAAGAAATTTGGTGGCTTCTTATAATGCTTTGTGAGAAGCCTAAGCTTTTTTCTAATCAATCATAGAAACCTAAGTCAGAGATGTGCTGTAAAGTAATTATTTATTTCAGAGGTTTGAAGAATAATACTTTTTACAAGCTTCTATTTGTTTTCTTAGAGATGAGGGGAGGGTGGGGCAAGATTTGGAACTCAGCTCATCTGGTTCTCACTATTGACGGCAACATCTGGCAGTGTTCTGTTGCAGCAGTTTACACAGGAATTTCATGTCAAACCTCAGCAATGCATTATTGGACAGAATGGTGTCAATTTGGGTTCTATATGGCAGTGTGTTTTAGGTTTGAGTCACTGTTAGAATTTATTAGAAGTCCCTTGCCTTTAATCAGAGCCGTGTTTTGGCGAAGACAAGCCTGCCCCACTTGCTCACTTTAAATTCCTTAGCTCTGAAGTGTTCTTTAATGTCATTACAACAGGACATTCCTTAAAGTCGGCACAAGAAGAAAGCTTAAAATTACTATCCTAAGAAAGTGACCAGTTTCCCTTGATAACTGCCCTAAAAAGGTTCACTAAGGTCTGTGATCTTGAGCTTTGTCAAAGTTCCTCAGAATTAAATTTGGGGAAAGATAAATTGGAGTTCAATTTGGATCGAGTTCAATAAAATAAGGTTTGAGCTGAAGATTCTTAAAGGAATACCACTCAATAATAATAAAATCATTATTACACTTAAATCAGTATTTATCACAATCATTACAGAACATATTTCATGGAACTTCAACTTCAGAATGATACATCTGGGAAAACATTCAGATCATATGAGTGATTGATTTTGTATAATTAACTATGGCTTCTGGAATTATTACAGGCATATTACCATAGTGTCACCTAGATCACCTAGGTTTCAGGGTTCAATGTCCAGGCTGAGTTGTCTGGGCGGAATCTCGACCCTAAAGAAAAGTCTGGAAAACTAGCTTTGCTGTCACACTAACCACTGCACTAACATGTGCCCTTCAGATTGTGTAATTTCCTTCAGTGTATTTTTGGTTATCTAATTTTTGATAAGCATTTTTATACCTAAAGAACATCACTTAGTAGCATCTGGCTCAAATTTATCATCATTTATGAACAATTGATCAGCAAACTGCAGCGCAATCCCCCAAAACATACTCTAGAGTACAACAATATTCTGAATACATTATTTCATAATCATAGTATGCTTTATACTTCCAGAAACTACATGTCTGTCTTTGAAGTGAGAAACATGTTATTAATTTGATAATCATGTTTAATGTAAACCAACAGGTAAGAAATACAACCAGGGCAATAGTTCTGAAATTCACAATAATTGGCACCTATTGACACTTCATTCCATTCCCTTCATCATATTTACTGCAATAAAACGTTTTTTTCTTAATTTCTTAGATGTTCCATCAAAGGTTTATGAATCTTAATCAAGGTCTACCATACTTTACTTCTTTCATTAACTCTGTTCCATGTTCAAAGTTAAGAACTAGTTTTGAGGTAATTGGGTTCATGTGGTCTATGTTTTCCTGGTTTACAGCCCTGCAGACAAAGCATGCTGATTTAGACAGAGGGCAGCACCATTTCATGTGGGCCACACGTGCATGTGGTCTCTAGAGGAAACCCAAAATGGCTGTCTGAAGCATTCCACTTCACAGAGGTGAAATTCCATCTTGAAGATAAGCAGATGATTGGGTTTACATCACATGGTCAGACCAAGCCCCAATCACACCTTTCCTCACATAAACTGACCATAATGAGTTCTCTATCACCTGTGTGCGGGGAAGTTCAGAAGTTAATGAATTCATGTGACTACCTCACAATTAAGAAGCTTAAATTATGGTAATGAATTAGTTATTCATACTTGGCTTCATCCCATCCCTATTCTTATTCCTCCCAAGGGACCTAAAACGGAATGTCTTGAACATGCAAGTTGGAATTTACTGTTTAATTCAACATTAACAAAGGTTAATATAACAAATAGACAATTCATTTCATGTCAAGGTTTAATAATCTGAAATTTGAATTTAAATAAAAACAATTTTCCAAATTACAAACAATAAAGTATTTCATTCTTCAAGACATGAGATAACAGAGATCCATGAAATAATTACACTTCGATGTGCCGGTGGGAAAAAAAATAAAAATTTCATTCATAAACCTTTGAGCTACTATAACAACCTCTGACAGCCATTGACAAGGTCAACACTCAATGCTGACAAATGAGAAAAGTTTATGCAATATTACTCACACTTCGTTGACACATGGGTCACATGATTCATTCAGCAACAGGCAACATTGCTAAACAACATTAATCTCCTAGATGAATATGGAACCCACATGGCAGGGCTGGTGGCAGCCTGATTAAATCCACTTCTGTGTTTAGCTTAACAGGCCCACTTATTTCCTCAAGCAAACACTTTCCTTCCACTATGGATGTCATTTTGCTATTAATTAGAATTTGCCATCACTGGTGTATTTGAAGTTCTGATTTTCCCTTATCATATCAGATATATTTAATAAGAGTGTTGCCATTCTGAGAGTATAGCATTCAGAACACCAATTATTACTAACTATAACGATTAGGAACTAGTTTGCCAACCTTATTATGCATATTTATTACACAAATGTGGTGAAAGTGTCAAAAGGTGAAATCTGCATTCAATTATTGATTATATCAATCCCCAATAATTACCAAACAAAGCAGTTGCTGTTGTCATTTAAAAGTGTCCCGATTAAGCCTCCACCAAGATTGCAATATTACCAAGAAAACACAACATTACAGTTAAAATCTTGCAGCTGACTCCTGTTAAGAATTTATCTGCAAGTACATTAAAAGAAAGCCAAAATAAATGAGATTTATCTGACAAAATACAAAAGTGTTTTTCTGTCTCCCGAGTATTTATAGTCACAGCCAAATGAATACCCTATGTTTCATTGATACATGGTATACATGGTTTATCACAACAAAGTATACTTCCAGACATCAGATGAACTTTTTTTTGTAGAAATACACAGACTACTGTAAACCATATCTCCCTGGTAAACAGACTCAGCATCAACCTGATTTCATTAACCTGGGCAAACATTCAAATACCGGCAAGGAATTTTCTAAGGGAGCTAAAATGTTGTAAAAATGATTATTACCAACAACTGAATAATTCTGTGATGTAGAAGTGGCTGAATATTTCAAAGAAATATTGCTTAGTCTCTCAAAAAACGAGAAACTTTAAGCCAAATGGAACCAAAGTCTCTAATTAAAGACTTGTGACGACTTTGAGAAGCATTCAGAGTCGGCAAGCAGCTGTTAGTCAAGTAAATAAGATGGACTTCAACACTGTCCATGAAGCTGGGCTAATTAATCTGGTTTGGCTAGTGAAGGCAAGTCAGCAGGAACGGAGTGTAATTGGGATATTCTGCAGCAATTAACCAATGGGTTATCTTCCTGAAAACGAGGCAGGGTGGCTGGGTTATCTGATTTGGCTGGTGAAGGTAAGTCCGCAACAACTAAAAACAATGTGTGATTGGGATATACCACAGCAATTACTAGTATGCTCTCTTCCAGAAAACAGATCGAGGGGTGAGTGATCTGATTTGGCTGGTGAAGGCAAGTCCACAAACAATTCATAATCATACTGCAGCAATTACAAAATGTGCTATCTTCCTGAAAACAGGTCAATGAGTGAGTGATTGAATGAGTGAGTGATATGATTTAGCTAGTGAAGGCAAGTCCGAAAACAAACAAGAATATTTCACGGCAACCAACCAGTGTGTTACCTCCCTGAAAATAGGTCCAGTAGTGATCTGGTTTGGTATGGCTCTCGGCAATTTTTCAGCCATATCACCTGTCAGGATTCCATTTTCTGACCCAAATAGTCACATGTGTTGGTGACAGAGAATACCCATATCATTTTATAGCTTTTCTTCAAATACCAATTCCAAAATGTTTCAACATGTATGCAATGTTACAAAAATAGACATGATTTACTTACGAATATACTCATTCCATACTCCATTGAGTTCAGCCTGGTAGGCGAGGCATCCCTTCATGGTGTTGAGGCAGTAGTTGTTGCAGGGCTTGGTCCTGATAAGACCTTGACAGTGTGGACAGTACATCATCTTCATTAAACCTCGCGTACACTGGTCAGTTGATGGGATCTGAATGGAAAAAATGAACTTAGTCAAGTTGAGTGGACATGTTTTACCTTGGCAATATTTCAGCCATAATGGGGCGTGATGTGCAAGGTGCACACCAAGGAAAAATACAGTTCATAAATGAGATAAATAGAAGGACAGTCAAAGTCAAAGGTCCCCATCTTTTTGCCCTGTATGACAAACATTGGGTTACTGGGGCCTATTGTTCCCAAGTCACACCATGCCGCTCCCCAGTAGCCCAAAAGGGTAGCTGACATGTTTTAAATTACAAGGGCAATATTTCAGCCATACTGCAGCAATGAGGACAAACAGAGCTCATAAAAAGCTCAAAAAGAGACTGATTGAAGAGTGAAAGCAAACATTTGAATAAAGTTTTACAGTTTAATCTTCAACAATAAAGTTGATCCACTGCCATACTGTGGCAGTTCTTTTAATTTTAGATTCAATAAGATGAATTTACCCTGGAATAAAACTGAATATACAAACTCATACAATGGCATGAGATGGTCTGTCTATAGATTCCAACAATACCATAAATATGTTCAAATCAAACATTATAATTTAGATATTTAATGTAATATACTTTGTGTTTAACAGCTTTTTACACCAACTTAAGCTACTATAGAACAATAACACAAATATGTTCCAGTAAAACATTAAAATTTAAATATTTAATGTCATATACTTAGTGTTTAACAGCTTTCTTTTCACATCAACTTGACTACCATAAGCTAATCTAGAACAATACCATAAATATGTACCTGTAACACATTACAATTTAAATATTTAATGTAATATACTTTATGTTTAACAGCCTTTTTTTCACACCAACTTGACTACCCATAAGCTAATCTAGATTGAGGCAAAAGCATTCCTCATTTCTGTTATCTTTTCAAAACCAGTGCCATTCATCTGAGTTTACATTCCCCTTGAAAATGATATTGAGTTTCAATCCTGGTGAATACCCTGCTGTGTGGGCGATAAATCTAGGTTCTCACTTGGCAATAATACAAGTGATACCTTAACAAACGCCAGAAAAACATCCATCTTGTCATGTTAATATGCTTACTTATCGCAAGCAAAATATTTCAAATTTGCATGCAGCAAAATGGAAGGTACTGATAACGTCAGAGAATCTTGTACTTATATTTGGTGAAACACCATACCTTATCTAAAGTGCTCTAGATATTTGAAACGTGTGAGTGAGGAAGACATGTGAAACAGTAAGTGTGTTTCACTGGAAGTAAACAAAAGCAACTCCAGCCATGAAGATAACTGCTTAAGGGGTCAGAATTGAGCTTCCATCCAAAACCCTTGCAGTTGTTTTAAGAACTTTTCCTATCAACAGATAAGTATTAATACATAACCACTATCAACAAGCACTTCTTATAACAAAGTCTCTGTAAGATGGTAGATTAATTTCCAATGTTTTTTAATATCTGGTGATAAAGCTGAAAATTTCATCAATATGTCTTGTGATCCTTTCACCCTACAAATATTGAATGCTGCATATACCAAGGTAGTCAAATTCTTAATACTAAAAACAAACCAGGTGTTAAATAACATATGGAGAAATTCCCATTCCAAATGACTTGAAGAATTAATAATAATAAAAATAATAATGTTACTCGGTTTTGTATAGCGCTAAATCCAGGCTAGTATAGCTTGCTCAAAGCACTCTGCATTATTAGCGTGGTGTAATTTTAATTTTAAATGTACTTGTTGAAGCTATAGTCATGATGATAAATCATTGGGAGTTTTTCTTCTCTCTTCAACCTACATATTTGATTTCTAAATGATACTAGCTAAATGATGAAAAACATAATTTTCTCATTTCAATTTTCTTTAAATTACTGTTTTCTTGATGAAGAATTCTTGCTGTTCATTCATCAACAATGCATGGGGTCCAAAAAGTCATTCCAGGTAAAAATATCAAAGCTCTTTGTGCTACCTAGTACCTTTCATAAAATCAATTATGCCATTTTAATAAAAAAAAATATTGGATGCAAGTCTGAACTTTGCTGCAGTTCTTGTTTTCAGCAAGAGGAATCTAGGCCAGACGATTACATCACTGTCAAATATACATAACAGCACACAGATTCCTGACATTTGTCAGGAGAAAATGGCAAAATCGAATCTCCCGTTGAATGCACGAATGTGTAAACCATAATGTTTGCCGCAAACAAATGTATCAGCAAACGGCAAGGAGACAGGAATGTTAGCTATGGCAGCCAAGATGGATTGTACATCCCAGTGTTTTCTCTTTGGTTGGAAAGGAACTTTTACTACAATGTTGTAGGTGTTTCCCTGATATGCACAGATAAATATGGATAACGTTCAAAGGCAGCCATGTTTATTTGTCCCCCTACATTTCCTGGGCTCTACTTGAATGAAAGGGATCCCACAAAGTAGGGCATAGCTTCATTGCAGCGGGTAAAAATATCCCAGAAAGAGAATTGCCTGGAAAATATTTCACGCTTGTTAAACTGACCTTATTTTTTTGTTTTGTTTTGCAGCATTATCCATTATTTCGCTTACAAACCTTGACAGCACGAAATTTCTAAAATTGCCTGACAGTTTGTACTTCAGATCACTTCAACAAATTTCACTGTTTTAGATTACTGCAAGTAACGTAAATGGTCTACTTCATAATAATAATTTCTGCCTTCTGCCATGTTGTGCAATTCATTTTCTTTATATTTTGGATCTTGCAACCTGAACTGGTCAACAATGCCTCTCAGGACAAAAAAGCTCATTATGCACTGCATAAAAATCCCAAGTTGTTCTTTACTATAAGACTGACTCAAAACTCTGAATTTTTTTTGGTAAAATCTGCTTTATGTATTTTTAAGTAAGTGAAATTTATTGAACACAGCCTCGTATCTCCTCAGTTAAATTTCAAAAGCTTGTATTTGTATTTATTTTCCAATTTATTTTTTTTCCATAGATTTGCCAAGACTTTTAAGACTTAATATAGGGTCTGTGTGACAGATTTCTTTATTATAGACAAGTTTACCAACTTTCTATTTTTAAGATTATTATCTGTATTGAGACAGGAGCTACAAAGGTAGAAAACAACCTGATCCTTAAACAGCATTTGACCCTGTGACTTAAAACTATTTAATAACCTCTTGTAAAAAGAGTTTGACATTTAACCCTGTTTTGGACATGGTGGTTCTGAAGGTCATATCCAGCGGCAAACATGACCTTTATTGGGAGGATCAAGCCACACTGCCAAATACGTCAGTCTTCATATTAGTAGTAAGCACGACCAGGATACCAGCAAGCTGCAAATTGAGTCATATTTGAAGCAAACGGCTGACTTTTTCAATCTCAAAGGTAATACCAAAGCACCATCCAAATGACATATTAAAACCCTGAAAACATTTTCTTACAAACTCAACCCAGAAGTTAAATTACAGTTTTATAAAATCTAATTGTTTGAAATTAGGAAACCATTCCAGATACCAAAAATACATCAAATTCAACTTCATGTATATATTGAACGAATTTCACAAACAAGAAATTTCTGTGACCTATTTACTGCAAAGATCAGATAAATGTAAAGTATTGTTTTCCAATTCCATGTCAAACCCTTTCATCCGATAGAAATATGGCTGCCACTTCCTGTATACATATTACTTACTATCCCAGCAACTGTGGTCTCATCTTTCAAGTATTTTCGACTGGTTTATCTTATCTCCAGAAAGCCTTGTTCCTTTCAACAAATGGTGTCTGGAGTTTTATTACATTCCAAGGAAACAAGGCTGAAACTATTTTCCATTATTTCCTATGTCTTTATCTTTTGTGCCAGAATAAACAATGGCAGACATTTATATATGATGAACTTCTTTCTCCTTTGCCCCAAAGTTCTTGCAAATTTATGTCAGCTAATGATCTTTATACTATTGTCTTTCCAACTTGATCCAATAACTGCATGTGACCAATTGTTTAAATAAATATATATCTGAAAAATAAATTTAAAAAAAATAAAATAAAAAAAAATAATAAATAAATAAAAAAAATAAAATAAAATTTAAAAAAATAAAAAATAAATTAATTAAATGTCTGGAAGAACCTCAGGCCAACTTTGTTTTCAAACAAATCCAATTCACTCATAATTATGTCTTATCAGTAGACCGAGAGGCTAAGTATCATTTGGCATAGACAAGATTATTGTGCTCAGGAATACAAAAACTGGGTTACCCAGTTTGAAATCCTACCAAAAGATTGACACCTGAAGATGAAAAGCCCACAACAATAAAGGAAATATAAAAACCTTAAACTACATCATGAGAGAGAAAAAGATGTTGATTATTATTTTTGAACCTACATAACATTAATCACAAGTGGTCTCTGAAAGTGTAATAGGCTTTCAAGATGTTGTTTACTGGCAACTCACTTCTGAGACAAGAAACTACAATTTTTCTACATTTCTTTGATGTCCTAATGAAGTCTGACATACACAGGCTATGCTATTTTACACAGTAGCAAGTGGCAAGTTTTTGTACGAATATCTGTAGACGCATTTCTCTGTGTGATGGAATGCAAGAAGAAAATGGGAGGAAAGGTGAATATGGAAGATGTGTTAAAGGTGTGTTGCAGGTGCAAGGCATTATCTCTAGGATTAGTTCCATCAAATAATGGAGGTTCACCTTGTTAAACATCCAGACAACACAACAACGGACATTGACTGATGCCAGTTGGTAAGTGCACACCTTTACCACCACAGATCTTAAGTTTTTCAGGAACCTTAATCTATTTTTAAAATGGGTTTGGCCGTTTGGTAATGGATTTCAAGTGAAGGATCATTTGTGGTTCATTTGCGATGCACTACATTCATTCAGTCTACAATCAAAAAGGTTCAACATTATCTTTTTAAGCCAAGGTATTTATAAAAGTACCAATGTAGAAGCAAGGGAAACTTGGTGAGAACTCGGTACCTATCGGGCGTATGTTTATGATTGACAGTCCGGTCTTCCGTTCCATTTTCAGAAATGCTATGAAAATTTTCAGAAGCTCTGGGTTCAACAGAGTGAGTGATTTTGGATTTAACATGGCTTTTGGCAATCTTTCATATATCATCAAATTATCACCTACATCAAGCCTATACAAGGTTTGAATCTTCAGACTGAAAGATAGGTACCCAGGTGGGATTCAAACCACAGAGTCGAGCAGGTTACTGGGCTGACAGTGTAACAACTGCTCTATCTCACTCAGGGGTTTAGAGCTTCCTTATTCTGTTACAGACACTGGCATTGGCTGCTGCTAATTATACAGATCCAATTTGGATCCAACTGGTAACCTAATAGTTAGTTATCAGCAGGATCTGATAAAAGTTCAGTATTATCTCTGGGAAAGAAAATATACATAGCTCTAAGAATGTGCTTATCTGTTGAGACCATGACCGTCCTCCTGCAACAGCCATAATAAACATGCTATTTTCCTCCCACTACTGGCAGCTGCAAGTGCACATGGGCACCTCTAGAAGGGCTTTTATAATACATAATTTGGACAGTGCATACCTTCACAACAGAAAGCGTACAAGCGATTTTTTACTTTGTCATGTGCATGATCATCTGTACAGTAAAATGGATAGCGGTGGAGGCAGACTAAAATTAGTATATGAAATTATTAGTTCTATTGGGCTTGTATGTAGCTCCTAGTAGTTTCTTCAGGTCACAATTTCCTTTGATATCACCTAGCTTCATCTTGCTTATCTTGAGCTAGACTCACCTAGAGGTCTATACATCTAAACATCTTCCTCTGTGACAGTGAAATCTATGAGGGGAAATTAATCCCAGAAATAATAACATTCATCAAAGTTACAATGCTGGTTGGTTGGCCATTATCATTTTTTGCTTCACAAAAAAAAACCCCCGTAATACAGTTAAATTTAATATGGCTTTTGGCAATCTTTCAGTCACATCACCATGATGTTACCTACATCACGTCAGTGTCCGGGTTCAATCTCCAGACTCAATAAGAAGTACCCAGTTGAGATTCAAATCCATAACTGGCAAGTCCAGCAGATTACTTTGACCAACAAGCTAACTACTACGCTATCCTGCACCCTATAAATAAGTATTCAGCAGAAAGAAATTGAGAAAAAGGTACTCACCTCCATAATATTCATAATAACATCACGTCCAATGGCCAATCCCTGGACAAAGGTTCTAGCAGCAATAAATGCTCTTTTCACTTGAATTGACAATTTCCCTGGTACATCTCCAAAAGGTTTTAAATCATCCATGCGATCCGTAACACATGCCATATACTCTGCATCAAACGCATATTGAGCATTTAGAAGTTCAAACATTTTCTGTAAAAGTCTGCTGAAAAAATAATCCATAACACCTTTAAGGTTTTTGTCTTTTCCATTGTAATATTCACGAAGGTCTTCAAATAGATCCGAGAATATATGGGCGTTCTGTTGATATAACAGTCCATATGTTTTCACAAACATTTCATGCAGGTCTTTTTTGGCATTGTCAAGGAGTTCTGTGAAAAATTCTGAAACAAAAAAAAAGATATGTTAAGTCAAATAATTGTGAAATATAGCATGTTATAAAAGCATGTTTATTACGTCTCTGTGAATGAAATAGTGTCAAAACACTACAGAACATTACCTAAAATGTTCCAAGCTATGATTCTCAGATCTGCATACACACACTGATCTGAACACAATGATGTTAACACATACAAAAAATCTGATCATCCACATAATGTATCATAGTATAATAAAATTCCTGCAAACTTTCAAATATGAAAATACTTCTTCCAATGAGCTAATTTTATGTGCCCTTTCCAGCCTCGATGATTGAGGACACAGTCATTTTGTTGCAGGAGGAAAGCCCATGTTACCAGCTGGAAACTGGATGGTTTGATGAAGTGAAGCAAGACTTTTTAGAAAACTTAACATCTCACTCGAACATAGCCATCTCTGCTTAGCCCTGCTTCAGGCACAACTTGGAAAGGCAAATAGTCCCAGGAATAATAACCCGTCTTTGATTTAAAATATATAAGACCCTTTAAGCCTTAGGGTCTTGACAATAGTCTCAAGTGAAGCATGTGACCTATGGCTGTTACTGACGAACCAAATGTGATGTCATGATGAGACAAAGCATCAGATCATCACTGTGCATACAGCCCTGGCGAACAGTTTTTGTCACTCACAGGACATTCAGTCCTGCATGTTGGAAGTGTTGGACTGCATATCCACATGGCACTAAACTTCTCATGATAGACTTATGTAGTCTGTCTCCAAGACCCTAGAGCTTTAGAATTTGTCTTTCACGATTATTTTACCAAAATAGTGGTAAGTATGTCATGATATAGACTAAGAGCATCGGACATTCAGGCATACCAGATTTACCAGATCTGTCCATCGATCAGATATTATTTGTGAAGTCTGTGTACAGCAAAATTGATTACTGCAGAGATCTAGAGCACCCTACAGTGGAATTCGAAACCAGGACCTTGGGATTTGTGAACTTTCAGTATTTGGTGTGTTCTTTATGTCTCCAGATGACCCCTTGACATTGATGAGGAACACTTAAGATTATATTTCAATTAACACTGTTTCAATTTACTATTCGTTTATTCTTTCCATCAGTACATTTTGGTGTTGTCTGTTTTCTCTTTCCTTGTGTGAGAATGTGCTTACGTGTGGTATGTGTGTGTGTGTGTGTTTAACCTAAAGTGATGTATGAGTTAAAGAGAACAAGTTTATTGACTGCTAGAACGTAATAAAAGAATACTTTAAGATCTATCCATTTTTTTAATAATACTGTTTAAATAGAAATTTTAATCTCTCAAAATAAGCTTCAAAGATATATATTCACGACTGCCATGCAATGTCATTCTACGGTAACCCGGAACAACTTGTGTATTGTGCCACAACACTAAAGCACACCAACACACCTGAAACCAAGTCCCAAACATTTCATAGTTGCCAGGACAGGATATCCACAAAACAAACTCCCAAAATGCATGTAGCTTGGGCTGAAAGCTTTAATGATAACAAGCTCCTTCAAAACATATGAATTATCCCAACTCAAACTCGTGGACCCATTAATAAAGCTGTGTAATGCATAAACACCCACTATTGTCATTGTGAATGACACTAAATCACTCTGTCTTAGTTTACCAAGATCAAAATAATTTTCACAGAGATATCATATTAACATTAATGTAAAAATAAGGTGCTACCCTTCTGAACCCAATCACGTACACATAACAAGGCTTATTTGTAAAAGGCTGGGCTGGTCAATACAGAGCCTGTTGATGTTGGTAGGCCTGTGAAGTAAAATAAATATCCAGCTATGACAGGTGGTATTAACTCCAAATACCTCATTGGACATATACCCTTACTCTGAGTAGTCAAATGTCATTTCGCTAGTGACCAGTAGAATCACACGTGAAATATAATCTACCGGTCAATTTTCTTCCACAATGAACTTTGGCCCACTATGAATCATATATAGTAGTATCAGCAAACTGCTAACAGAAAATGTAGTGCGGTTTTGCTACAAATTCATGAGCATGTTTTCTAGCAGCAAACAAAAACATACTACTATAAACACAAAGAGTAAAATTCCAAGTTAAGTTATGTTAATGTCTTTGTGTCCTACAGAGATATAATGTTCAGTTTCAGTTCAGTTAAAAGGTAATACAGCCAGCATATATGTGTTTTGTACACCTATGATATCAAGAAATAACAAAAGAATAAGAAAACAAACACACCAAGTTCATTTATCCTTGCAATTCATGTGGTTAAAATTTTACATTACAAACAATAGGGAAATCAGAGATAACCAAAATCTAAATAAAATAGATATACAAAGTTTATTTAATGCTTGAAAATAGTTTCTGTTAAAGTTTTATGTGGCTTCAAACAATATGTAGGCCACCCAAGAGAGAACAAAAGAAAATAAGATAAAGTACATGAATTTAATTTCAGAGGATAAATAAATTGGATCTTTAATCTGTATATGAAAATGCTGGCAGGCATAACGCTGATTGTTTTCCAATAAATATCAATCACAGAGATGTCAAATGAATAACCCCAGGCCTATATAAGTGAGTGACCAAACAAACTGGCCGACAGGACAGTTATCTTAGCCCACGAAGAAATAATATCTTGTCCAAACAATTTATGTGTCATTAAATCTCTATCATTTATCATCCACGAAGAAGGATGTGTGTCTAGGTATTGTTGAGGTCCCTGTTTCCTTAGATACAACATAGCAGCACCTCAATTGAGACCTCTACCACACAAATAAGCCAATAATCTCACCCTTCGACCCCAAATATTGATGTCAGCAGGGGAGATCACTTCATACCCTTAACTGTCACATCAAAGCTTGTTGATCTTTGTAAGCAATGTATATACATATACGTACAGACTTAAATGTAAATGATCAAAAGCATGTCTATACAACATACAGGTAGTTTTGGACAAAAAGGCCTGAGGAGTTATAGCCAATTTGAACCAAATATAAAATTACTGAAATGAGTGACTGAAATGGTTTAATATCACTATGTATAGTATTTTCGACCTAGTGCAATGATTAAACCTTATGAAATGGAACTTTAAGTTTTATTTGAATACAGTCAAATTTTTAGTCAAGTGTTCATCTACCTTATTAGCAAAAATATACTTTTTAGTCCGACTTTCAATCACAATAAAATTGTAACCTTGAGCTGTGCAGGAAAGAACCAGATATGCTTTGATGAAGATTATTATAGTTTAAGTGAATTCTACTTTTACCATGACTAGCAATAAAGACCAAAATCTTTAACAAAGACGTATGAGCCCCTGAATGGTTGAACAAATACTTGATAACACCAAGTTAAGATTTTTCTCTGACAAGACCTACCAGTGAGCTAATGATGTTATCCGATATCAAAATCATGAATTCTGTTGAACTGGAAGCCAAAAATGCTGAAAGAAATTTGGACTTGAAAACAAAAACTGCTAAAAAAAATGAGAGTGATTCAGTGTAGTTCCAGGCTGATAATTTTACAAGAACCTGCTGTGCTTCCAACGTTGCACAAGATTGTTTCTGCAGTTTGGCTGAGAAGGGAGTGGCAGAAGGCTAAAGTTTCTCCATGTGTTCCTTTACAGTGCTGCACTTTATATTGTACATGGTTCACAAAACACTTGAAATCTGAAACAAGTGGCACTTGCAAAGACATTAAATTGCCATTTTCTGATGCCATCAGCACCATGTTTCTCCCAAACATATAAATGTTGATTTTTAACCAGATACTTATGTCATTAGACACATGTTTAATATTAAAATGCATCACCAAAAAAATACTAAATCACCTTCAGCAAAATTCTTATTGCTTTTCAAAAGTGCTTATCTGACAATACTGTTGATATCTCTGGCGTATCCACACACTTTAGAACAAGGTATTTTCTTTTTGTGACATACAAGATTGAAATTGAATGTCATTATAAAATGGAATAATGTGTTACTATGGTGACAAAATAATTGTCTGGATTCAAACAGAACCATTAAGCAAATATACTGACGTCCAAAAGAAATATACCAAATTATTTCAATTATTTTCCCTTACGTCTTTATGCCATAGTTGATCAAAAGGATGGTTGGATTTCGGTGAGTTTAATTTGATTGACATCATCTCATTGATAAACCTTCCAAGTCTTGAAGGGATATCTCTTGTATACCGGTATCCAACAAATTTGTGAATTTATTCAGTAGTCTCTCAAAATCCTGGTATACTTTCTTTTGGACGTCAGTATAGATTACTGAAGCGCACTCCCACCGTTCCAGTCTGTACCTTGGATCAAAAATCGAGTTTAATGAATCCCACTAAGTTCTTAATTCATAAGCTGCAACAACAGTTTTCAACACAATATCAGCACTAGAATGCTCCGAACCCAATGACAATCATAACGAGAAACAGCACTAAATACCTGTGCTTCTGTGGACTTTCAGCTTGAATGGGTTGCTTAAACAGCCAGAAAATGTAACCTAAAGAGGTGTACTTAAAGGATTAAATTTCAACTCAAGGCAATGTTTCATATACAAAATTTAAACACTGCATTCTTTATTTATTACAATTTTTCATTTCACACCCCGGGTACTTTACCCGAGGGGCAGAACAGAAAAGATAGTACCTGACCCTAACATGGGGCACTCCGGGCCCATATTCAGGAGCTTAAGCCCAGCTAATAAAAGAACAGGAGTGAGACACAATAAAGAATTAGGGGAAGCTTCTCTATACAAGATCTCCAACTGGAGAAAGATCATCCAACTGAACTGATTCATAAATCATAGCATTTCAAACAGGTAGATTTTAGAACAAATTAAACATAGATGTAGGCCAAGTATATGAGCATGTAGGGTATCACCTGCTAATGGTGTTAAAGATATTAACGCTGATATTAAAAAAGCTACTGTCCAGGATGTCAGTTATATTGATATTTTGACAGTTTTATTACTTCATTTCAGAAGTCGACTTTCCAGGTGCTGCAAAATAAACCTGCGTTCGCTTAATACAGTTTGTGTCTTGGGGCCTTTGAGGACAGAGAGAACAAGACAACCGCTCCAAGTTTTAGTAAATACCCAAAAGATGAGAGATCTTGCATCACAGCACACGAATAAAGGCTGATAAACCAGTACACAAAGCCAGGGAGGCTGACACTGCCTGTATTATTGAACACAAAGACCATGATAACACAGGCGGGAGGACCTCTTGCTGGCTGGGCTGGATTAGGCTTTGACGAACAGTCTCTGGACCAGTCTGGTATTTTAATATAACTTTGTATCAGATTTCCAACCAACTATGCATGATAAAACAAAGATTAGAAGTTTCCTCCATGACAAAAGAGACTTTCTTCAGACAGCGTGTCAGCCATGACACATTTAAGATAAGTTGTTAGGACAGTAGCTTAGGTCACTTGAGGACAGGGCTGATGGTGAGTGAGACTTGTTTGTACTCCATGTTGTTCCACAGTGCAAAGGAGAACAGGGTGACGAGAAGGTACACAGTTCTTCATGCTGCTCAACAAACTGGCATGTTCCCTCGGATCATTCATGCTTCAAAGGTCAAAAAGAGGTATATGCAGAACACCTCCATGTTACCTCTGCACCTGTGCTCTCTGTTTCTTGTACATTTACACATTCTATTTCTCCTACAACATACAACCACTCAAGTATACCAACCAGTGATGAAGGTTTATCACATCCATCAATTCAGAAAACATCAAGTACATTTCCTCACAAGCAGAATGTACACTTAACCAGCAGCTAATATTTCCTATATACATCAACACACATTAAAAATATATGAGTGAGATGCTAGCATGTTTTGTCTGTACAGTCTGTGAGGGTAAAAGTGCATGGTCAATATCTGCTGTGGTCAGCTTGCCATTTAGAAAGCTTTCACCGTTTATCTGTCTGATCTAGTACCTGACACTGCAGGGCATGATGAACCAAGATGAAGGGAAGAGTAAGACAGATGGCTCAAGCCTCTGAAGAGATATAGTGGGTGCCTCTGGCTAGGGATATGATAATGAGAATAGTTAATGAAGAACTACAAATTATTTCTGAGGGTTAGAGGGTGTATTTCCACAATTCCACAATACTGGCAGATGGCCGAAGTGTCAAGAAAGTTAGAGATTTAGAGAGTGAGTGAATGTGATTTAACGTAGCAGGGGGTAATATTTCAACCATAACGCTATGGTTGGTACAAAGGGCACAAAATGTTTGAGTTGAACGAAAGTGACCCAGCCGGGATTCGAACCCCCGAGCTTGCAGTTGTGAGGCAGACGCTCTACCAACTCAGCTACCCAGGCCCCGGTTTTATTCTGACCTGGGT
>JAUELE010152939.1:0-13954 GCA_031471655.1 Diodora aspera
AATTACATTATATATTGTGTGCATCAATCGACATGTATGCATCATAATGATGTACAAAAGAAACCATACCATGTACTAGTCCTAGTTTAGAATCAAGGATATGCACATACATAATGATTTCCAAAAGAAACTACACCATGTACTAGTACTAGTTGAGTATCAAGGGCGTGCACATACATAATGATTTCCAAAAGAAACTACACCATGTACTAGTACTAGTTGAGTATCAAGGGCGTTCACATGCATAATGATTTCCAAAAGAAACTATACCATGTACTAGTACTAGTTGAGTATCAAGGGCGTTCACATGCATACTGATGTACAAAAGAAACTACACCATGTACTAGTACTAGCTGAGTAGAAGAAGCTATAACAAAATGTTCAGAAACGACTGTAGAGAAACAAACAACTGTTGGCTATTTCAGACACATCTGTTCAAAATGCGAACTATATAAACCTTTCTCCACGAAGGTAAGATTATTTTGATGAACAGTAACAAATGAGTTGACAAATGTTGTCATCATTTTTTACTGTATTGTCCGTATATAACGTGTTAATGTGAGCACAGATACAATAACATCGCTTGTTTATGATGGAACTCGGTAGTAGATCTAAACAACTTGATAAGAGAAGTGTCTGGCTGATTTACAGGCATCTGCTCGAAGTGTGGAACACAGAAATTTTATGCGTTTGACGTGTGCGACAGTCCGGCCATTCTCTTCTGTTTGATACGCCGGAGTCTTGGAATAATTAAAGAGACGTATTAATGCGAACATACTTCACTTTATGCATTATAAACACTGTCTAGATCTCACTTTGAATTAATACTGTTAGCAATATATACAGCATAATTACTTAGCAGGGTGACCAGCCTGATCTGCATAGTTCATCAATGATATTTCTTCATGTTGAAGCTGATCCATTGATTGCCGTTTCCCGTCAAGCATTTTGCGGTACAGCGTATTCTCCGGTACACGTCGGAAGCCAGACACTTGAGAAATAGTGGGTATTTTCTGAATATAGTTTTCGACAGTTCGAATGCGAACAGATTCACATCATACGCGTAGGTAGAGAATATTTTACATTGCACGGTCAACATTTCAGCCACAGCCAAACGTGGTGTACACGGTTACACCGCTTGATAAGATAGTTCATAAAAAGATGCCAATTTGGTCACAATGTACGACAAGCATTGGGTTACTATGTAAGTGACATCACCCCTGGAACCGAAGAGAGCGTAGATGTTAATACAGGAAGTAGTATTATATGGTAACAATAATGTACTGCAAACTCAAGTATATTTAATCTTTCGGATGATCGGCTTCACTAAGTCAGATGTTCTGGTTTCTTTTATATGTACAACCACCGTAACCTTGCTTATGACTGTAGGTATTGTTAACTGTTTGATAGTCAAAGACATAAAACTTGGCGAGATTTAACTCTCAACTCTTCTTGATGTCGTTTCGAGTAAATGACTTATAAACAAGAAAACAACGAGTATGGTTGATTTGAGTAATCTTTGAAAAAAGTCAAGAAGTCTTTAATTTTTGTCTGAGAGGTTTCTCTATGTTGTTGTCAATGAGAAAACAAAGATCTCAATTAGCTTCAAAAGCTCCACTTATTTCTCACAAATGTCCATGAATGAAAGTCTTGATTTACTAAATCATTCATTCTGTATTTATGTGCCAAACAATCTCCCTGCTTCACCAATAGCCATCCAAATAAATTATTAACAAGAGTGAAATTCGGACAATAAATGAATGTTGATAATGGTGTATGTCTATTTTCCTACATTGTTGTGAGAGGCTATAGGAGTGGTGTATAGAGACTTCTATAAAGAACGCTAACAAGGGAATTGCAAGGGAAGTGATAAAGGGAATGGAACAATGGATGTAGTTAAGACAGGCCATTGTTATATTGTTGTCTGCAACAATCCCCTATAGTAGAACGCTATTAACATTTCATGTGACTGCTTCCTCCACCCTTTATGACTATAAATGTAAACGGGCTCAGAGAGTCAAAGTTCTGTCTAATCAATGCATGAATGGGTGTTCAATATTTGTTCAACTGTATTGAAGATAGTTAACAATCTAAAGACCTAACAGGATGCCATACCAATGGGCATAATTACGTGTGTGTCAAACAAACACAGGCATGGACACAACAGTCGGAGTTTCACAATTGCTTAATGAATAGTTTGTTTTAAAAAATAGAGACTGTTTTAATTGTAATATTTTTTCTGAGGTATACAAAAGACTTTTTGCATAAGACTTTCTTTGAAGTGAGTACATAGTATTTCACAGCTAAGTGACTAGAACTAGAACTAGTAAGCCAAGAACTAAATGCAGTACCTTCATGCACATCTCCAGCTATCGAACAGACTTGAGAAATGTCAGCCGTTAACCTGTGCAACGAAATAAAAGGTCAGTGAGGTCTCTTGCACAGCACATGGGTTGTTTGCTTGAGAAGTTAAACTACGTCGAGCCCTGGCAGTACTTGAATGGGTGACCAGCTCTCAGGTCCTCAAGGGTTCGCCCTGCATCACACTGAAACACTGGCTTGACAATTACGTCACAATGTCAGTCGTGTCACTTACTCGTAACTGCCTCAGTGGACTCAGATGAAACTGTGTACTGGTCTTCCATCAGAAGTATTGTTCTAGCGCCTAGATAAGGTTGCTTTAACCAAGACTAAACATTATTGAACGTGTGGTAAACTACGTACTGTCTGAAGAATCTAAAGAATCATAACATGTAGCAGGGATGAGAAGACAAAGAAATATTGCTACACCTTACTGAAATAAAATTTGTAGGTTAAATCGAGGTGTAACTATGCCGCAAAACAGCGAATATATAGTTGCCCACAGTTCATTACTGAACCCCGAGTGACCTGGTATCAGATAGAAAAGAGGACCCTAGTGACCCTATGCTTGTCGTACAAGGCGACTAAAATGGGGATATTTTGTTTTCACTTTTCTTTCCACCAATCTCCCTTATGAACTCTATTTTCTCTCGGTGTACACCTTGCACATCACGTTGGCGTATGGCTAGAATATTGCCCTTGCAACGTTAAACATAATCTCAGTTCAAATTCATTCTGTAAATTCATCGTTAATATTTGAAAACCGTCATGACAAAGCTGAGAACAAAGAACGATATGATTCTTTGATACTTTGAAATGTCACAGCTACGTCCTACCTTTCTTTCCATCAGTATGCATACATACATCTAAAACTTTTATAATTAAGAAATACTAGCTTCCCGTGTCTGGATTTAATCCTATTCAAAAGGTTTTCCATTATGACCCGTGCAGGCATACCAATATATAAGTACAGCATTTAGTTGTTAGAGTGATCCTAACCAAGAAAAAATCAAAACATGAAATATCAGAATGTACATCAGAATATTTGAAGTGTGCGGCAGCAGGCGGTATTACCTGAACAAAGGAGTCTCCACAGAACCCAGGCAGTCCCAAAGTGGTTCATTGTCCCGGTACAATACCGCTAGATAATAGCCCTAAAATATTATGTCGATATATATTGTAAATAATGTTTAATTCATGGTGAGAATGAGTCGTTTTAGGGAGATACACATAAATGATTTCTATGGAGCCTTTGCAATTTTAACACTGCATTCGGTTCCATATCGACTGTCAGTTCACCGGAATGTCACGATAATAGTCCTCGTACTCACCCTTTGTGTTTTATACTGAAAAAAACCTAACTTGAACAAAACCGACAGAGATTTAATTTCTTCAATAGTTTCAGCGCAGACAATTTTAAAAATGCCATCAATGTTAATGTTTTGCTTTACCGTAAACTTTTACGTGGAACAGAGATTGTGAAACTATTTGATTAAATCATAATTATATTATTTTCAAAGTAATTATTTTACCGGAAATAATTGATTGTTGAAAGTAAACATTTTATCGGAAATATAATTGACTGTAAATTTTCAACTGGATTTTCACATCCGAAAAATCACGTCAAACTATTGCTTGTGACATTGCTTGTAAATGGGTCTGAACTGTCATTTTCATAAATTTCATAAACGTTTGAATGTACATTAAACAAATCCGACATTTATAAGATAATGTCAGTAAAGGCTGTTCATCATATATCTGTTCACTGTTTAGAATATCGTGTTTATCCTACATAAAGCTAGGAAAACAAATGTTAATAATTTACGTGAAGGACATAATGTCGTTGTAATTGCTTTTATTTTAGTTAACTTAATAGAAATAACAAATGTGACCATTTCAATGTAAAGGTAGAAATTGGAATATACAAAGGCTTTTGTAATACTCAACAATATAAGTACATGAAAACAGTAACAGGTGGTCGCGAATCGCAGCCATCCTTGCGGAAAGATATGGTAAGTATGAATACGAATTGAAGTCTGCGAACGGATACCTTTATGTTTGCCTCTCCAGGTAGCCTAGAAAATTAGTATGACTTTGCCAGATGAAGATTTGACAAAGAGCTTAAAGTTTAAACGTTTCTTATATCGTCATTTTATCCAGACAAAACATATTCTCTGGCTAAAATGACATCATATCCATTTCAAGCAACATGGCACAATGACGTCATTCATACCATTTCACAAGTTTATAAGCATGGCCTCAAAACCAGAGGTGGTGTCGACGAGAGGGGGGGGGGGGGGTCGGAGAGTGTGGGGGTTAGGTAAAACGAATATTTGTTGAACCAAATACACAAACCTTCTCTTAGTCGTTCTCCAACGAAGTCCTACAATTCCCTGACGCCACCCCATGTTCAAAATAGTGTTTCCTTTCCTTGTCATGTTTCAGATGTTTGATAAGCATTTAGAAGCGCATTATGAGACAGAATTTGTTGTATGGATTCAACTTCTTTTATTTATTTAACACAACGTTTTGGAGTATAAGCTTACTGATGACGGAGTAAGGATATATAAGCGCTCCGAAACGTTGTGTGAAATAAATAAAAGAACTTTGTTTGTTAGGCACATGTAGCAGTAAAGTACATGTATGAATTATTTATTAAGTTAATTATTCCTGGGTGCTTGATACTGTGATATATTACACGCACACACTCGCACCTTTTCACTCAGAATGAACGGTTTCATACTCGCAGCATGTTAACCAGAGCTACGTGGATGCTCCGACATGATCATTTATTGCTCGTTTCATGAGAGCTACAACTTCCCTCTGATCTCACAGTTATCTCATATTACCCACGCATGTACGAATGGAGTCTACAGTAAATACCAGAAAACATTTGACAATGACAGCTGTTCATAGACACGACCTTGTTATTGATACAAGTCTTAATACGCCAAACACACCATTGTACATCACCATGTAGTGCGGCGAATGACATGGTATTTGGATGAATGCATTCACACTGATGAAACTTGCATAAAGCAGTCTTACATATCGCTTGCTGTTTCAGTTTTCTCACAAAGTAGGAAGATATCCAGTTTAGTTCTGTACATGTCTCACGTGGCCCAGTGTCTAAAGAATGTGCACTATGACCATCACTGGTATATCATTGCACATTCGGAAATGTTGAATTGTGTACGTGTTATACAATATATGCGAAACATCGACATTCTTGCTTTGGATATGAATGTATAACTTGAAATGCAGTTCGGCGTCCAATCATCTATCGGGCAGTAGTATATGTTGTTATACACATCGAGCCGAATCCACATTTCTCTAATGAACACCTGCAACAGAACTGTACATGTAAAACGACACCATCTTGTGTTATTGTTTATGACGTTTAACGTGGGAATATAATACTTGGTCTGGTCATTTGCTTTTGCGATATTTTTGACAAGACAATTGAAGTAAAGTATCAGTTTCGCTCTGTCTGTCTGTCTCATCCAGGTGGAGAACTGCTGGATGAAATGACAACAAAACAGTGTAGTTGTCGAAACGATATGTTGAAGAGTTTAATTTGTGCCAAAAATTGAAACGTTGTTATGAAAGAGAAAACATATAACAAACAATTTTAATTTTTTTTTTACTGAAGTTAGTACACAGCTATAAATTGCTCTTGTCGGATAGTTCTTGTCGTTGACAATCTCATTCTGCTGCTTACACATGTAACTGGTATTGGTATGTGACGTGATATGAGCATTTGAACGTACACAGGACACATTTAATCAATGCACCGTGTGAAAGTAGTAGACAACTCTTTCATCTGAGCCCCCTCTCCACCCCCCACCCGTGGGGCCTCCGGGGAGGGACGTGGTGTCACTTAGAAAGAACAGGGCCCAAGTAACCCAATGCTTGCCGTACAATGTGACTAAAACGGTGATCATTTGCTTACACTTTTCTACTGATCTCTTTTATGAAGTATCTTTTTTCCCTCAGTGTGCACCTTGTTTATTGCGTTGCGTTATAGCTGAACTATTGTCCTTGCACCGTGAACTATCATCTCAATTCAACTCAACCATCTGAAGTATGTGGAACTCAAAAGCGTGCATTCAGCAACATAAGTTCTTGTGTGATATCCTTAAACCATTCTAAATGGTTTAAACATTTAGTTAATTAAAATCTCAATGTGTGGAGGTAGGTTGCGATGTGATGGTCGTTTAAGTCAAAAACAAAACAAAGCGTAATGTTCTTATCGAATCTATGTATATTTCAATATATTAGACCGACGATACGGTGAGCGTTGGGTTCCGTTTAGGTCAGGGTTATAGTTTTAGTTTGTTATAGTTGGATTCAGTTTAGATCAGGGCTATAGTTTTAGTTTGTTGTAGTTGGGTTCAGTCAGGACTATAGTTTTAGTTTGTTGTAGTTGGGTTCAGTTAAGGTCAGGGCTATAGTTTTGATTTGTTATAGTTGGATTCAGTTTAGATCAGGGTTATAGTTTTAGTTTGTTATAGTTGGGTTCAGTTTAGGTCAGGGTTATAGTTTTAGTTTGTTATAGTTGGGTTCAGTTTAGATCAGGGTTATAGTTTTAGTTTGTTATAGTTGGGTTCAGTTTAGATCAGGGTTATAGTTTTAGTTTGTTGTAGTTGGGTTCAGTTTAGATCAGGGTTATACATGTAGTATTAGTTTGTTATAGTTGGATTCAGGGCTAAGACCAGGCTAGTATAAGATTAGACAAAACATTACTCTATGCAATATTTATTTTTTTTAATTAATTTTATTTTCCTCCAAGAGACTGCCCCTTGTACTTTTAATTTCATAGTCTAAGCTTGCTTAAATTGATCTAGACTAGCAAATGGCTCAATAAAATATTTCCACAGTCATGTGACAGGACTAGTATAAGATATATGGTAAGTGGTATACCATTGAGACTAACAGACTGTCGGACTAATGGTCTGACGGACTAAGAGACCCACCATTTCAATATGTATTGATATGACGTAAAACCATACACTAATGATTCCAGGCATATTGTTCAGATTCCAGCTGTAATTTAAACAATCGACAGTGAACTAAACTTTACTCAATTAAATCAAGTGTTTTAACTAAGACGTCGTCTGCTCCATTGATTGGCGGAAGTGTTTGGTCTTTCTGTGTGAAAACATCTGAGTGCCTCTTCTCGAGAATTGTTACATGCTCACGATGCACAGTGCTTGAAAAGACCACACTTTTCTGATTCAGCTTAACCCGGCGGTGTTGGTTACTTAAAGTTATATGTGGTGGTTACCATTGAGGTTGATGCAGTCTTTGGAGGCTTTTCTATGGATGTCATGAAAAGTGGAAACAAGTAAAACAGACTTATCTAATTGCACTTCCGGCTTAAAGGTCAATATTCCAGTGACTTGGTAATTGACATGACAACATCAAAGCATGCATCCTTTCAAAGTGCATTCTGTTTACAGTCGATATTGTTTTGTTTGTATAATTCTACTTATATCGTTCTTAGATAAGAGTTACGCCTTCAGTCCACATAAATACACAATTCATGACCTAAACTTATACTTTTGAAAAGTGCCATAAACAAAAGGTCTTTCTTCGTTGCTGTAGACTGCGCAATAGACGGCTTTATTTATATTGGAATAAAACTGAATGCAACCAACTCGAAGCCGTAAGCTTTTCAGAATGCCTAATTCCCCAATCATTTTTGCGGCAATGAATACATGCGACTGTCGTATTTAGGTGGAAGACAATGCAAAGCTGGTCGATGAGCTGTTGTGAAAATCAAGTTAAATATTTGTGTAGTAAAGAGACAGCATGCCAATCCTCTTGAACCGAACTGACATGGAGCCAGCAATGAGAACTGATAGGCGATTGCAGTCACTTCTTTAATTAGGCCTTTCAGTTTATGTATTGGCAATCCACGGCTAAGTGCTCGATGCCCGGGAAAAACTCTCATCAATTCTTAGCTCAATGTCCCCCGAAGAAAAGCAGCTTCATTCAATTTCCATCTTCACACATAAAAGACAATTTTCATTCTTTTGAAGACAATTAGAATTCTTGAAATAATGGCGGGTATTGTCATACTGGAACAATCGTCAGTATACCTTCTCTCGTTGGTTATCAGAAATCGTTGGCCAAAAGAAAGCGTGAACGTTAGTCGCAGCAGCTGCTAAGGAACGCTGTCGATTTTGTTCAACAACATCATTTGTTAACCGCTGGTACAGAATCGTTCACCTCGATTTTTTTACAAGTACCATTAATTCCTGCAGGGTCAACGGGTATTCAAGTTTGTATACAAGGAATAGAACTTTTCTTTCAGCCGCCGCTTATTATTTCTAAACAAGGACAAAAGTGCAAATACACAGTGTTGCCTTTTGGGATGAAATGAATTTCCAACTGCCAATGAATAGGTCTAATTCAGCATCTGGGCTTAGAATCCGGTTCTGTAATTCTGGCGGACAAGCGCCTCATAATGCGGACATAATGGCAGCACCGCCAGAGGAAGGCATCAATTGAGCGCCCACAAAAGCGGCAAGTGTGGCCTGTCAATGGGGGAGAATAGGAACTGAATGCCGCGGCTTTGTTCATGACATAATGAAAGAAGCGAGACAAATACACGCTATTGAAGCGAAATCGACAGATATTCAGCGGATATTGTTGGGAGAAGTAATGAAATCAACACACGGCCTATTCATCCTGATTTCACAATTGTCCGCGAGAAAATTGAAAATCATTCAGCGGCATTCATACACAGCGGGGCTTTCAAGCCATTTCTAAAGCTTTGCACTAGGGTTTAGAAGCAAGCTTTTCATACATGAATGCCTTTAAAAGGCCTATTGACTGAGTGTACATATTTTCCTTACGTCGATGCCAGAACCGCTTTAACCCCTCTTTTGTCTGGCGCATATAAAATCATACTCAGTATTCTTTGTGGCAGAGCTGTCGCTTAAAATGTTCTAAACAGTTAAATAGGGTACTTTTACTCGTTATTGTGGGAACAAAAATGTTTTTAGCGGTAATGGATATGTTGGATTACAGGTCCTGATTCAAAGCGAACTAAGAGGGTAGGGGTCGCTTACCCTTTTTCACCCCTTCAAATAGAGAACTCATAAGCACAGACAGCTGCAGGGAGCTGTCATTTGTTAGAAGGTTGAGATAAATGGAAATAAGGCGGGGTGGGGCATGTTGAATTTACTCGAGTAAGTTTCATCACTAAGACATGCTCATACTGGTCGAAAGAAACCTAAGGTAGTCTTGCCTCGTTAAAAGCGAGCGCGATCGCTTCACATTGTGAAGGTAGTGAAATACCGAAGGTCTCTTGGTGGTGATATAGGGACGTGTAAAATCTCCGAACAAACACACACGTGCAGAAAACGACAGATATCCTGCTACGATTTTCTCCAAAATTACCTCTATAGAAGTTTTTTGAGAACTAATCTATCACCAATTGATCGAGAAAACGCCGCGGCACAAAGTGTTCTTTATTAAGACGCTTGGCATGGGGGCTTGACTGACGATTCTAAAGAATAGGGAAGATGGTTAAGTCATTAGAACTCCTCAACCGTCTTCACCAGACCAGCCCGAGAAACAGTAGCCCGGCCACAGTTGGCGCAGGCAGGTTTTCCAGAAGCCAGGGCCATAGGGCTGTGTGAAATATAAATCAAGTCGCAATCAGCAACAAGAAGTGAATTCAACACCGACATTAATCGCTCAACGTATTGTCAAATTATCTCCGTATTTGATCCCTCGCTGACACTGGCTGTCGCTTCACCAATACATAAAGCCAAGGCAGAGCTGTAATGCATGTCTTCATTTGGACGTCAGGGAGACTCTGCTGTTTTCACTTTCCTTTCTTTGGATTGTAATAAAAGTTGTGCAACAAACAAACATGTGTCATAACGTAATTGTTAAAACACACACAGGTTATGAGAAAAATAAACTTTTTATACATGGACATAATAACAGTAGCAGTGAATATGACGTTGTGTTGACAGTTGTTGATGGACGAGTGTAGAGGGAGCTTGAAGTTATCTTAAAGGATATTGCTGTCAATATTCGCTACAAAATATTAATTAAGTTAAATCGTTAATTCTTAAATATTTATAAAATAAAGCAGCATGAAAATACCTAGGATTTTAGTTGGTCGGTTGCAATATTTCAGCCTAAATGCGGCATGTTAACAAAGAGGATGAAAACTAAAATAATACAAATATAAAGAGAAATTGCCATATCCAAAGATTGAACTTACTCGTATATTGAGATGGAGTTTACTCGTTTCATTTCAACTGATATGAAAGATTCACAGAAATTAAATACCGAAACTAACTGCGACTCAGATGCTTGTGTTCATATGTATTACCTACATATACACTCTCACTCTCCCCATAACATGTACAGTATTTGGATTGCCAGTCCAGGATGTGGGGTTTGGGGATGGAGAGGGGTCACGGGGGTACGCCCCACCCTTAGCTCGCTCTGTTAATTCTTTTCACCAAATCAACCTAAAATATTATTTTGCACCATGTTGCATGCTCATTTATCAAAACGTTTCAGGCCAGCATGTCCCCAGATTCCCAAACAAATGACGTCTTTCATAAATTATGTTCTGCCCTCCAAATCCTGGATCCAGCCCTGGATTTAAGTCTTATACAGGCTTTGTATTTTACCTTTGTAATCACAAACAACAAACAAGTAACCTTTACAACCAAGAGCCACCGCTCTGGATGCCAATGGGCAACAACTCCACCCCAGGACAGACTGGCCAGAACGATGACATGGGGAAACCGGTTGCATGTCATTAGAATAAGATCCGGTGGTTTGGGGAGCATTAGCACTGAGATAATCGACGTCAAGCTCGTGTAATATTTTCTAAAGAATCAAGGTTCACACTCGACTTCAATGACAGAAGAAATCGAGTGTGGAGGCGTCCCAATGAACGGTTTATGGACGCTACCGTCATACAATATGATCGTTTTGTGGGTGGGCCATTAATGACCTGGGAGTGGCATTACAATAACTTACCGAGTCACAGATCTGTACGATCGGAACAACATCATTATACCACTTGTCTTGTTATTTGCACGACGTGTTGGGTAAGGTTTCATCTTTGAAGATGACAATGTCATCATCAGAACGTTCACTTGATCTTTCCCCATTGAACAAGCCTGGGAGCCACTCATCTCACTCAATGAACTCAGTGTTGCTCTCACTGTTGAGTGGAACAGAAGAAGTCAAGCTGACACTGGTCGGCTAATCGAAAGAGTGCTCAGAAGAATGCGCATACATGTGTGACCAACAGAGGCGAGTTTATCGGACGTTAGTGACGTTGACTGCAAAATAAAAATTCTTGATTTTAGCGACATAGTGCACCATCATCTAAACACTATTAAAACCATTAAAGCTTAACACATATTCACCTGCAGATATGGTCATATCATTGCCAACTACCAATACCACGTAGATGATCACCAATATCCCCTACTTTTTTGGTGTGGTGTATATATATCCATGTTTCCCTAACATGGGGATTACTTGAAAAAGGTTGATATGAAATTAAAAGAGTTGAATTGCCTCGTCAATATAACATCAACAGATGATACATGCTCGTTTTGCAAACTGGTCTGTTTGTGTTTTGCAAACTGGTCTGTGTGTGTTTTGCAATCGGATCTGTATGTGTGCATGCATGGATGGGCGCGCACGTAAATGCGTTCAATCATAAACGGACGGACAGACGGATATGTTGGTATATGATAACGAAGATATCCTACTTTTCTGTCTTTGGTTTTAGATCGACGTGGACCTGACAAAATCTGTTGTGTAAACTTGTTCATGCGTTGTCGTCATAGTTCCAGCCATGGATCTGAAAGAGAGGGACAGAGGACATGAGGATATGTTGAAACCACATGTTTTCTACCTCATGCCCTGTGATTTGAAGAGTGCTCATACCGATTAAAGAAACAAACTAAGGTGAAGTTTACTAAATTTGTTTATTTGAACAAAAATATGATGAGGTTTTTTTTAAACATCATCTTGAAAACTCATTACAAACAATGTACAGATGTCCAGATTTCATACCAACTGAATGTCAAAGAAGTTAAGTACTATTCCGTCACAGAAGGATGACAGGATTTGTTCAACGCCCCCAGATCTCCAGGACATAGCAGGTGGTAGAACACTCAGTGCCTGTGAAGAGAAGTACGCTATAGGTTACTGTCCATGGGAACCTACTGACACATTTCGTGGTCAAATGATCCGTGTACATTACACATTCCCGCACAGATATACCAGCACAGTCATCCATTCATTCATCCACCCATCCATCCATTCATTTATCCAAGTACATACATACAACGTTCGTCCATCCATCCCTACACTGATATACCAACACAGGCATCCATCCACCCTTACATTCATTTATTCATTCATCCAGGTACATACATATAACGTTCGTCTGTCCATCCAATTAGCATCCACCAATTCATCTATGCACATAAACACACACCGTTGATGATCTCGTGTACTGATGGATTGTCAGTGTCAGCCGTCCCTCGCAGGTTTCACCGCATCCAGCCGTCCAGTACTCGATTGTGAGTTTTCTCTTGGAGTTCACAGTACCTTGCAATGCTATGACTAGAGAAAGAGGCGAAGAAGAGTTAAAACAAGAGAGAGAAAGGCAGAATGTTCGAAGACGTAAACTAAGAAATGTAATTCTCTAGTTTCAGATTGCAGACCGAACTATTTCAGTACATGTACATGTCTGTAAGACGTTAATTTATTCATTGGTATCAAAATCTGAAAACATTTTGTAAATAATAGAATATATGAGAGCAAAGTTTGAGTAAGGCGATTTGTCTGACAAAACGATCGCATGCACTTTTAATGTGAGATTCTGTCTTCACTTGGTCATAGATGTTCGCGAAAACAGTTTGTAGACCTCTTCCACTTGACTGACGGAACACAGTCGAGAATAGAAATCATGCTTTACTTTTATACATAAAGTACAATTACCTAGTGTTCTTTTCAAACCTTATCCGAGGAAGTAAGCGGAGCTAAACCAAACCCACTTCGTGTATAATGTGATACAGCTGTTAACGTTTCCCTTTTTATCATAAACTGAAAGCATGACAACAACTGGCTAAACGTGTCCATTGTGAGATCATACTCTATCCATTCCATGTCACCTTAAAATCTACCACTACAAGGTTGGTTTGATATAAATCAGCTGTATAAGTATCTATTCAAGCACTGGGGACTAGTCGTCTTCCGTCGGAGTTACTGTGTAAGCATATACAGACTTCACATCAGCGTAGTCGGTCTCTGGATCAACGTCAACTGTATGATGGAAAAATATAATTAACACAGTTGTATTTTAGCGGCATCCTTTCATCTGGCACCCCGTGGGATTCCCGGGGTGGGGTTGGGGTTGGTGGGTGTTGCTCTAACACCAGAAGGAATAGAACCCCAGTATCATCATGCTTGCTGTAAGAGCCGTCTAAAATGAGGATCTTTTGTTTTCTCTTTCTCACTATCGATCATGTGTTGTCCCTTTTCCTGATGTGCCTCTTGCACATCACATTGCGCTATGGCTGAAATA
>JAUELE010153050.1:0-13953 GCA_031471655.1 Diodora aspera
AGATATCGATATAACAAAAGTTACACTACCTAGGATTCTTAAGAAAATCAAATTATCACCCAAGTAAAGACCCTTTTACAGGTAAAATTGGGCAAAACTTAATAAAAAAGTGCACCCTGTTGCATACATTAAGAAACGGATCATACCTGACCCCGCTGCTAGGTGATGAGTGTCAACGACCAACTAAGCACACGTACGTCGATGCATATTCAGTCACACACTATTACCAAAGGGGTCGTCTCAGTAACAGAAATGACACTTTTTCATGGTTGCTTGGAGTTTAGTCTTAACATATTTCTTTTGTTATTCGTGCATATGCTAAAACTCTAAAAATGTCTTCATGGCTATTTCTGTATGTTTTGAGCACCTGGTGATCGTTGAAACGATAGGCAGCACAAGCAAGCTTACTTTTAGGATCTGGTTTTTATTTTGATACAGCCCCTGTCTTGATTGTTTCAATGACATGTGAATATACCTGATGTAAGCTACAGCTCTTCTTGCCCAGAGAAACACTATAGCAATACAAGGTGTTCTCTATTTGTTATCCAATACAACATAAATAAATAAATATTTGAAGTATCAATTTTATTGTGCGCATCACGTCTCGTGTTAAGGATATCTCAGTAAACACTCTATTTTGTGCATACGTAACATCTAATCAAACTTTTATGTCATTTAATATATTATAACTTGCAAAATATCAATATTTTGTCTCATAATATTTATTATAATTTTCAATATGAGTTAATTTGCATAATAAATATAGCCGTTATCAGAAAAGCCGCTGTGGGCTTAGAAATAATTGCACCGTGTACATTTTGACAAAATTTCCCTCCTGTAAACTTGTATTTCGAAATGAGAAAACGTATCATTATCCAGAAATATACTAGTGCTATGTTTTTCAATTAGATATTTTGATAATTCATAGCTCGATTCGTTGTCACTTCTCTTTAATAAGCAAATATTTTAAAAAATCAATTCCGACACCACTTTAGTAAATTGCTATATTAGCTCAGTATAAACTGAAAATAGAGTTCATTTTGTAAACGTATATACGACTTTAAAAGGAGGTGGTGGGCCGCTTGGACGCCCCACTTTGGATCCGACAATCATGTGATGTTTATTAGAACAACAAATTATAACCTATTTCCAGTTGAATATTTACTTGTGTTTTAAATAGTGAACTGTTGATTTCATGAACTTATCAGACTCCATATAATGGCAAAATGAAAAGGAAGGAACATGCTAATAATCCACCTAGTCACCAGTGTTCAGTTTACTGTAGTCTGCACTCCTTCTTCATAGTTCTTTATCCAAATTCAGAAATTAACATCCTAGTTTATTACCACAGCGATTTCCTTGTCAAAACAAATGCATGGTTATCCGAAGTCCTGCAAACCCAATGGATCAACTAGGATCTATGTTGCAGATTCTGACAATGTGTGGATCGGTGGATTTGATGACGTGAAAGATGGGACATGGCGGTGGACCGTCACAGACGACGTTTTCTCCTATACAGACTGGGGCCATGGGGAACCGAATGGGGCCACAACTGAAAACTGCGTCTTCCTTTTGTATCATGGGGATTTCAAGTGGGCTGACCATGCCTGTAAAAACCCACATTCTTTTATCTGCGAAAAATCTGTATCGTAAGTGTTCAAAACATTCAAACACACTTTTTCGCACATTGACTTCAATTTTATTGTTTATAATCATTGACATCAATAATGCAAATTTTTATATTTCCAAACGACGTCGGATATAAATTTTGAGCCGCGTTTTGTTCCACACTGTTTCCATTTTCTGGTATATATTGACATCAATAACTCAAATTTTACATTTGCCAAACAACGTCGGAAATACATTTTGATCCGCATTTTTTTCCACATCGTTTCCATTTTCTGGTATACATTGACATCAATAATTCAAAATTATATATTTACCATATGACGTGAGAATGTTTTTTTGAGCCGCATGTTTTCACACATTGTCTCCATTTTCTGACATATATTGACATCAATAATTCAATATTTTATATTTACCAAACGACACGTTGAATAAGATACTGTGGTAGTTTGGCGCTAAAAGGTTAATAGTCACACATATTTATTTCAATTTTCAGGTCCAAACCACCTTCCATTGTAGGTTAAGCGGACCTGTTCGTCCATTTTGTGACGTATTTTGTTAGTGAATGATACTTTTAAAATAAAAGCCAAGTTGTTCTGTGTGATTTGTGTCATGTTGGTTCCATTGACACTCTTCACGGCGATGGAGTCGGATGGAAATTGTGTTAACGTTACAAGGCCAATATTTCAGCCATAACGCAATGCGGAGTGCAAGGTGATCACTGGGGTAAAAGACGATTTAGAAAGGAATCGATAGAAAAAATGTGCAAGCAGAAAATCTCACTTTAGTCGTCTTGTAAGACAAGCACTGGGTGTCCGCGGTCCTGTCCTTTTTAAGTGACATGATGTACAGTACATCATTAAATAAATGCCTGCCTTGAATAAACGACTGCCTTGGTTAAACGCCGGCGTAAAATGAGAAATTGACTTGAATTTATACGGTATGTGTAGAAGTCCAAAACGAGTTTCACACGCCTCACTGAAATAAAACAAAACAAAAACACCTTCCTTAAATAAACACCTGCCTTGAACTGAGGCGTCTCCTGCTCCCTGCGTGAACACACACCTAGTCACATAACCTTCCAGAAATAATAAACACCTGGGTGTGAACACACGCCTGGTCACATAACCTTCCAGAAATAATAAACACCTGGGCATGAACACACGCCTGGTCATATAACCTTCCAGAAATAATAAACACCTGGGCGTGAACACACGCCTGGTCACATAACCTTCCAGAAATAATATACACCTGGGCGTGAACACACGCCTGGTCACAAAATCTTCCAGAAATAATAAACACCTGGGCGTGAACACACGCATGGTCACATAACCTTCCAGAAATAATACACACCTGGGCGTGAACCCACGCCTGGTCACATAACCTTCCAGAAATAATAAACACCTGGGCGTGTACACACGCCTGGTTACATAACCTTCCAGAAATAATAAACACCTGGGCGTGAACACACGCATGGTCACATAACCTTCCAGAAATAATAAACACCTGGGCCCGGTTCCACAAAAAGATCTTGGTTAAGATCAATCTTAGCTGCTCGGTTAATTTCGAAATCAACTTGGCAAACATTCGTCCATATTTCTCAAAACAATCTGAGAGTGATTTTAGGACATGTTGTTCATCTTCAAGTTGTGTTGGCAACTGAAATGATGGTTAAAACTTTGCTAAACACGTTGAACTTAAGAGTTTACAATCAACTTAGTGCTAAGAATGCTTTGTGAAATAAGGACTTGACGGTTAGCTTGGCTTCCGTATACCCGTAACTGTCATAAGGCCTAAGCCGTAACTATGATAACAAGTGCCGGCGGTAGTTTATGGATTTACGGAAAGTCATCGAAAGTCCAACGGGGTGGTGGTGGTGAAGCTGTGAAATGAACAAGATCACGGACTGCTGCAAAATCGATTCAAACTTTGAAGCAAGGGCGTGTATTCATCTGAGTGTTGTTTCCGAACATCGGTTTCTATACTCTGGGAATTCCCCCAAAAGGTCAAACCTACACTATTTCAAAACAGTGTGCTTTCGTACTTTGAGAAAATGTTTTCACCATTTATAAAAGTGACTTTCATTGATGGCCAAATACTTTGTGCATTTAGCAGTACTATACAGTATATTGCCTGACATACCTAAATAAACGTAACACATATAATAAAATCATTAAGTATAATATTGTATTTAATAAACGGAATGCACCACCGAAATTGATGAAAATACTGAAATTAATAGAGGAGAATACTTCACGAATCTAATAAAAGACTCCGTCACTAGAAACTATACTGACGTCCAAAAGAAAGTATACCAAGATTTTGAAAGACTACTGAATAAATTCAGAAATGCGTTGGATACATGTATATCCTTTCAAGACTTGGAAGGTTTATCAATGAGATGATGTCAATCAAATTACACTTACCGAATTCCAAACATCCTTTTGATCAATTATGGCATCAATTGAAATCATTTGGTATACTTTCTTTTGGACGTCAGTATAGACCAAATGTAAATTAATGACATCGCTGAAGTTTCGTAAAATATTAAACATAATAACAGAAATGCATCTTTCACGTTACATATTTATAAAGAATAATAATACACAACTAAAGTTTCTGAAAAATAATGTTCAACATTTACTGAACGAATTGTAAGGAATGTACATTCGGCCCCAACAAACAATCATTGTATTCTGTCGCTGCTACATGTAAGTTTGATGCATGTTATGAAATGCATGTCCTGACGAAAAGCTTACATGGAATTCTGCAAAAACACTGATGAATATCAAATATGTTTGTAAAAACTAAGCCGGCCAACCTTCTTAGGCCATCGTCCTCTTCCAATCGAAACCCAGACGTGTACACAAAGCAAATAAACAAACAAATTGCCTTATTATAATCATGCAGACATGCAGTTTCTATACGTATTATTGAGGAAAACTGCTTTTTCTATACATTAGTGATGGAAGCTACATACCAAACCTGTTTTTTCTATACATTAGTGACGGAAGCTACATACCAAACCTGCTTTTTCTATACATTAGTAAGGGAAGCTACATACCAAACCTGCTTTTTCTAAACATTAGTGATGGAAGCTACATATCAAACCTGCTTTTTCTAAACATAAGCGATGGAAGCTACATACCAAACCTGCTTTTTCTAAACATTAGTGATGGAAGCTACATACCAAACTCTGCTTTTTCTATACAATAGTGATGGAAGCTACATACCAAACCTTGCTCTTTACTATTCATTAGTGATGGAAGCTACATACCAAACCCTGCTTTTTCTATACATTGGTGAGGGAAGCTACATACCAAACCTGCTTTTTCTATACATTGGTGAGGGAAGCTACATACCAAACCCTGCTTTTTCTATACATTGGTGAGGGAAGCTACATACTAAACCCTGCTGAAGCTACATACCAAACCCTGCTTTTTCTATACATTGGTGAGAGAAGCTACATACTAAACCCTGCTGAAGCTACATACCAAACCCTGCTTTTTCTATACATTAGTGATGGAGGCGGTGGCCGCGTGGTAAAGCGTCGGATTTGTAATCTGGCGAGCCGGGTTCGCCCCCGGCTATAGCGGCGCTGTGTTGTGTCCTTAGACAAGACACTTTACTCCAATTGTCTCAGTCGACCCAACTGAAATTGGGTACTGGTCCTCCAATTGTTGGGGTGTAATGACCTTCTGGCGCTGAAAGGCAGCTTCGGTTAACCAGGGTAATATATGGAAGCGTTTTGAGTCTACTCTTGGGTGGAGATACCGCGATATAAAAGAACTATCCATTATTATTATTATTATTATCATCAAACGTCTTGGCTTCATCATGCTAGAACAACGTTCTGTTCATCATCAACGTCTTGGCTGCGTCATGCTAAAACAACGCTCTGTTCATCATTAAACGTCTTGGTTCCGTCATGCTAACACAACGTTCTGTTCATCATCTAACGTCTTGACTCGATCATGCTAAAACAACGCTCTGTTCATCATCACACGTCTTGACTCCGTCATGCTAGAATAGCCTTCTGTTCATCATCAAACGTCTTGGCTCCATCATGCTAAATCAATACTCTGTTCATCATCAAACGTCTTGGCTCTATCATGCTAGAACAACGTTCTGTTCATCATCAAACGTCTTGGTTGCGTCATGCTAAAACAACGCTCTGTTCATCATCTGACGTCTTGGCTCCATCATGCTAAAACGACGTTCTGTTCATCATCAAACGTCTTGGCTCCGTCATGCTAGAACAGCGCTCTGTTCATCATCAAACGTCTTGGCTCCGTCATGCTAGAACAACGCTCTGTTCATCATCAAACGTCTTGACTCCGTCAACCTGAAACAACGCTCTCTTAATCTCTATTTCATATGCAACATACGTTTGATGGTTTCTTCTGGCGTATTTAAAAGTCTTGGTATAGTTTGTTTTAGACATCAGTATACATTCCAGCCGCAGTGCTTTGTTGTGTTCAACTTAACAGTAACAATGCCAGGCATATTGATCACACTTTAAACCAAAGACCCTTTTTCTTCATATTATTCCTATCAGTAGCCAATAATAAAAACTCATAAACATGCACAATTACAAACCAGAAGGAAGATAATGATAGCTGAACAGAAGAATTCTTTGATGATTTGCGACTACTTGGAACTTAGTGAACCGCACTTAAGTATGTTCTCTGTGAAGTGCCGTTTTATTTATTTTATTTATATCCCCAAAAGCTTGATCTGCAACGGCGGCTATATTTACAAGCAGAAAATAAAAAGTAACAATTGAACACAAAGGCTACTGCAAACAACAGATGCTAACACTTGTAATAGTATAATCCAAGCTTGTGTATAAATGATTAGATTACGAAATTGCTTTTCATACATTTAAGTGTTCGCTTTCAAAGACATGCTGAGAGCCAGTTCTCATAATACAAGATATAATCTTATAAACACATCCACAATAACAACAATATATAGAATTCTGAATTCAAAGCTTTTGTCAAAAGCTATAAAGGCAACCTCACCTTCAGAGATGAGTGTATGTTTCCTAACCTGGCCTTTATCATCGGTATTGCATGTAATCCATCACTATGAATATCTCTGATTAATTTTATATTCATTGAAACCATGTAGCCAGTCTACAAAGGAAGTCTAGTTGTCTTGTATTGCAACTCTGGATCGTAGGAGTCAGTCTTTCGAAGGAGTATGCAAGGGAAATAAAATCAATTTTCGTTTACCCCAATTCTAGTCTATCTCAGCTTCACATAACATGAAAATCGATGCTGAAATGAAGCAAACAAAAATAAAATAAATAATCTCCCATCCATGAATTATTTCATTATAAAGTTCCGCTTGAATGGTGGACTTTAATATTACACTGACGGCTACCGTTCTTTCCTGATCTGAATCTAAAAATATGTAGGGCAACTTCAAACACGTCAGATAACAGCAGAGTCTGTGTCCAGAGTGTTTAGTCACAGGTTCAGTAACATTTCCGTAACTCGAGACATAAATCCACTTTGCTAGTCTCCCATTTATTGACCGGAGCGCGGGTTCTGTTAAGGCCGCGATACGAAACCTCAGTCCCACAGCGACTCGAGATTAAGACTTACCTTGTAAGCACAAACAGGCCACATCGCGTTTTTTGACTAGACCAATCCATACAATCCCTCGAGATAAAACAATGTTAGAAGACAGACAAAAACACTCATTTCCGTGTTGGCGTCAACAAGATAATTCTCCTTGCAAATACGGCTGTGAAATTGCCTTTGCTCTTGACACCAATGAAATGCTTGAACGTATGGAAGGGCTTCTGCTTGAACTGACCTCGTAAATAAGGTCTTCATCTCGACCTTGCATTACTTCAAGGGGCTTAATATACCTTCACTTTCCAAGACATCATTCATTTAAGACCCTCATAGGAGGCGGTCCGATTTGCTCACAAAAATACCGTTCATTGTTCCTTTTTCTTTTGATTTCTTTACGTCAATGTAACTGTGTAATATATTATTACATTCCCATGGGAACAAATAAAGGGATGCTTAGCTTGAACTACTGTAAATATAAATTATATATTACGTCGATGTCAAGGGGTCATCTGGAACATGCTGTGCACATCAAATACTGACAGTTTAAAATGCATTGTCAGTAGTACATATATTGAGGATTCGTATCGAGTGTTTTTGAATATGTAAAATATGAACCGAGTCTAAGATAATCGGTATTTGTCGAGCCTTATCCAGATAAATACCGATTATCTTAGACGAAGTTGATATTTTACATATACAAAAACACGAGTGACGAATTCTCTTTATCATATAACGTGTCATTTGTCTTTTAATTGCTTAATTTTGAAAGATCGATTCTGTCAATTCACAAAAAAAGCGCATTAATATGTGAATAGGCTCAATCGTAAGGATCACTGCTCCTGAGAATACCACTGCGCCAACAATTGTTTTTGAATGTGATAAATCCTCTATCTATGAACTACAGATAATTTTTAACGGTGCCTAAGCCCTTGTAAAAGAAGCCGTTTTGTAAATATTTGTTCACGTGATCAGATGAAAGTAGTACCATTTTCGGTAACCTCATGTTTATATATGCATTCGTGTAATACGTGTTTATATGTGATGAGTTTATCTAAGGGATATCACGCATAGTTATATGATAAAACCTCATACGTACCTCCCTTCTATTATTTCGTGCACCGATATACATGTATTATGCTTGGGTGTATGCTGGGCTTTGATTCAATTATCTTGATATTTGGGTCAAGTTCAACAAACCAAAAGTGGATAGGTGCATGGGTGTTTGCTCCCCGGAAAGGTATGGACATAAACTGTTAATGACCAAAACTTTCGTGAGTTCACTGTGGCATAAATGACCCTTTTTGTGTTAATAAAACCACGGTTACAGACGGGATTGACTTCAGAATGTGAGGAATGTGAGGCCTTCAGAAAAATACTCAACACACCTGATCAGATAGGGATGTTTCAGCGATAGCATCTTACTAAACTGAACGAAGGATATCTACCATACAATTTGAATAACGGACTATGATGAAATCATTATCTTCAAGATAATGAGCAGCATTGATAAGCGTTACAGACGGAGCATTCAAAACAGACAACACATTTTTCACTGCCTCAGCTATCACAAGATTGGGAGGAGATACCCCAACTACATTTCATAGTTTCATATAATATATAGCTCCAGTGTTGTGAGATTGAGACACAGAAATATCTTCAGGCCCATGACGCAAATACCGTGGCCTGACCCCAAAGCTAACTTTAATAACTAATTCTATTACAATGGCAGGGTATTATTGTGGTTTACATACGTAACGTAGGCATATTGATTGTTGATAGTATTGCTTCGATTATACCTCTCGGCATCTCAGCATTGGGATAACAGCTTCTGCTGAGTAATCTACCGTGAACTTACTTGATGTCACCATCGGTTCTTGATCAGGTCAACACTGGGGTCCTGGTGCAACATCGGACGATTTGTCAAACTCAATCCAAATGCAAACACATGTGTCCTAAGTTTCTTCAACAATGTGTGCAAATTTAGCCACGTTACAATAAAACGGACCTACATGTACATGTATATGTAAAACAATCTTCACCTTTTATCACCCTTGCCATCAAAATCTTCATGCTCCTCTTCGTTTTCCACGTTATTACAATCACCATTATTATTATAATCATTCTTATTATCATCATCGTCGTCGTCATCATTATCGTCGTCGTCGTCATCATCATCATCATTGTCATCATTATCGTCGTCGGAATCATCATCGTCGTTGTCGTCATCAGCATCGTCGTCGTTGTCGTCGTATTCATCGTCGTTGCCGTCGTCATCATCGTCGTTGTCATCATCATCGTCGTCGTCGTCATCATCATCGTTGGCATCATCATCATTACCGTCGTCATCGTCGTCGTCGTTGTCGTCGTCATAATCATCGTCGTCGTCATCATCCTCGTTCTCTTTCACATTATTATCGCAATCATTATTAAAAAACCTCATACAATAATAAATTGTCGTAACTTTTAACATCCTCATATTCGTCATACAAAATATCATTCTCATCCTACTCTTCAACATCAACACAGTCATCATTGTCATCATTATTATTAAATTCTAAATATCAGATTGTAAGCACAGCCAGCGAATTATGTAAAAATTAGTATCAAGGATCAATGAGGGGCTCTTGTCACTATTGGATTATATATTTGTTCGATTGTTTCATTGAGCATGAGTTCAGTAAAGTATATCAACACCATAATTAAGTTTACATATGCAGAGGCAGGGCTACCTACTTGAATAATATGGACAAGTGTATGAAGATACCTTGCACGCTAGCCATGTGAGGAGTGCCTCAAACAACAGGAAATGTTTCCTGTTACAAATGTAACGTACAGAAAGGTTTCCAGGTCCACTAATTTGTCAATAAAAAGTAAAAGTAATGAATGTGCGTTTGTTTATATCCACGTTACGTCACACTCCGAAAAAAAATTCTTTTAAGAAGTTGTAGGTGTTCCTCTGGATTCCACAGAACAGAACCAATATGTCTGTTCTCATAACCGGTCAAAATAATTACCGAGTGACATCTTTACTGATATTCCGCATACGTCATGGAAACACATGCGTAAGAGGTGTGGAGGTAATTATATAAGAATAATGTGACACATGATACGAAAAAGAACCAAGTATGGCTAACAGCAGCAATAAGGTCAAGGAGTGATGTACATGCTCCCTATATATGTACGTGCGCCCTAAGACATACGTACCTGATCCCCTGATTCTGGTTACATTATGGATCTGTAGCCGTATCTGGTTTAAACATCTAAACGTGATTATTCGATTTTCGCTGCTCAGTGCTTATTGATTATTTTGCCCAAAGTTAATATTTGGGTTATCCCTCTCCGGCACTGTTAAAACATTTGAGTTTTATTTTAGGATGCATTAAAGACCTTTTGAATCAGAACACTGAGACGGACGTTTGTTCAAGGCTTAGACGTGTCGTTACAGAAGCTATCAGTAAGGGAACTGTGCTGGAGATTAAATGATATCTTTGTTCATTAATGAAAAAAATATTTTATAAGAATTTGACTTCCATGTGATTCCCATGTAGGCTATCAGGTGTTACGAATATAGGAGGATGTGTGTATGGCATGGTTCAAGACAAGGATCATGGGTAAGAGCCGTTTGACGTCAATTTTCATGATTTTCGTGTACCCCACGTGACCCTTGATTTTACTATATATATCGTCGAAGTTAGCTTAGTCGGCACTTGGCAGCGGGGTCCAGAGGTGAGTAAGTAGGTCTTTTTTTAGGCGCCGACCTTGGTCACTGGAGGGACAGTACCGCCGCGGCCGTTTGTGTTACGTTTCTCTGATCGAGTTCGAGTCCCTCCATGGCCCTCTCCTGGATCCCGAAGTCAAGTCCTGATCCCAGGTAATTATGTTTTACTTTACACTATTTGTACATTAATTACTGGTTCCTTACTACGTCATAGTGACGTCATTGGCAAAGTCGTTATGCCGGTTTGAGTGTTGCGCAACTGTGCGGATGTTATATGGCCGTTCTTGATTCAGTTATTCCTACTTAATGAACTTGTTTGTTGAATTAGAAAACCCCTAGTTGTTTCCTTATTTGGTTGATGGTCAAATAGAGCCGTTTGACGTCATAGTACCAATAAGCTTGTAGAATTGACCTCAAAGTAAGTATTCAATTTCAGTATTATAGGAATACATCAGATTCAGCTACTAGAGTCAACTGTTATATAGTTTACCTTCATATACTAGTATTCGTAACTGCACACTAATTCGTGTTCAAGTGAATACCATTTATGTTAATTGTTATATGTTCAAATGTTAATGAAACTTAAATAATTTACATAATAGGGATGTAAGATATATTGGTGATACATTACTCCAACTGCATGTAGACCATTTCGTGTTTAAGTGAATACCATTTATGTTAGTTGCAGCTGTGTTCCGACTTTACTGTAGCTTATAATAACATGCAGGGATTGTAAGATATAGTTCCCCTGCTGGCTGTGAAAGTTTAAGCAGGTCTACTTTATTAAAAATGAATGAAAGAATGCATCGTTAGCGCCTTCCTGGTAGATGCCTGGGATGAAATGAGGTGTAAATGACAGGTCATTAACTTGTCATCAGCTGATGGACATTATAGTCTTCATTGCAGAACAGTCACTGAATAACAATCACTTCATTAACAACCACCATAGAATAGTATTATCAGTGTATGTGCCTCAACAAGTCTGTACTAAACGGCTGCAATATAGAATCTTTTTAAATATGAACGTTTAGTACTTTGTAACCGTTTCCACTGTATCTCTTCTGGCAAGAGTGCAAAAATGTTGAACTCAACAACTTTAAAACATATCAAACGGTCATTGGTTAATATAATATAAAAGTATGTTGATTACAATCCACCTTACCCTAATAATTATTTCTTTTTTCCTTTGTAATGTTAATACGTTACATGTTACTGTGTGATAAACGTGAACAAAAACATCATTATGTAATTTTAGGAAACATTTAACGGCAGTAGGATGATTTGCATAGCTGTACATAGTTACAACAACACAGGTTGCTTGGATGGAAAAATATGGGCACAGTCCAGTCATTGTTCTCTTGAATCCATTGAGTGTTTTGGAAAACCGATAATTTTACAGCAGAGCATTGTTGTTGAGAATTTGAGTGACTGAACTGTGCTCCAGGCACTGTTGACGTTATATTTAGAGTCTCAGATTCAACCTACCACCGAGTGTTAACAGTTGATTACAATTCTCCATGAAGCTTTGAAATGATAGCACTGTGAAAGATAAAATCCACCACAATAAAACCTTCCAGTTACATGTCATCATACAGTATATAATAGAACACGACATTATTTAACATAAAAGAATATGTTTATATAACAGGCAATCAAAAATTGAGACTGGACACTTTCTTAGGAGCAATTTTGACCTCAGTATTCACACAGATCTAATCTTCTCTTCGTCTGATTTTCCGCTAAACATAGATAACAGATGGCAAACACCAGATCCGATTACAGAGAATGATAAACATGGTTATTGGTCGGTGTAATTAATTTGGATGTATGAAACCAATATGAAAGATAATTAACATAAGCTATAGGTCTACAAGGAAGTACACAGTAGACAGGCGAGACACCAGACTTATTATATGGGTACAAGTACTGTAGAAATTGTTGGGATCGACTGTATAGACAATGCCTGCTAAATAATTCACAGTATCATACCATATGAATTTCTCCACAGGTATCACTGTATCCGCTGGACTTACACCATATAAACACATACATACAAATATACATACATGATCCGCGCACGCACGCACGCACACATACACACGTACTGGCCCTTTTTTGTTTCACTGTTCTTAAAGAATGTTTGTAGTTATTCCTTTTGGAATTTTGATCCATGCTATTCATTGTGGAAGGAAGGACAGAATGACGGACACAAAATTATCTCTGATGATTTAGTAGAACTATATGTCAATAGAACTACATGTATACACCACAATTCTACATGTACATCTCGACCGGATTCATTTAATTCTGATCACATACGCTGATGTTTCTGTCAAAGACATGTTGACCCTATTTATTAAATCTTCCAAAGGCACCTGCAAAACTCTGCTGTTCGGAAACGAGAGAATTGTATTGACTTTATAGGGTTCGCATAATATGTAGAGCAGGCTCTTAATCTAGAATTTAATAAGGGGAAAAGTTCGCTAGTGCTAAACCAGTGTTAAGTGTCTTCTTCTAGTGGTGTTATTAAATAAGGCTTCATTTAGTACTTCGAACCACAGGAGTCAATTTGTTTATGGGTGACCACCTCAGCTGACCGGTCTCAAAACTTGCATGTACCACAACCTAGGCAATTTCGAATAACAAGTTGCCCCAATTTAAGAACCAAATTACGATAGGGCAGTGACCGTCCATTCTCTGGCCAAATGCAGTAATCATGTATGCACATGGTCAGCCATTCTGTATTAAGAGTTGTCAATAGGGACCCCTAATGAAATTACTTGTCTCTTCTAAGGTTCAACGGTGTACGGTAATTACTACCAGTGTAGATTTAATATATACATACATGTATGAGCCCAATGGGAGTGGTTACATGTATTTGCATGAACTTTATTAAGAACACATCATAATTTATATATTCGCACTTGACCCCTGTACAAATATCTATACTGACGTCCAAAAGAAAGTATACCAAATTATTTCAATTATTTTCCCTTACGTCTTTATGCCATAGTTGATCAA
>JAUELE010153270.1:0-13952 GCA_031471655.1 Diodora aspera
ATCTTTCCCCCATTGAAAATGTCTGGGATATCTTGGGCCGATCTGTGCGTCAACGTGAAAGGCCGCAAGCCACGCTAAATCAACTTGGCCAGGTGTTCATGGAAGAATGGGACAAACTGCATAAAATTACCATAGGTAGACTCATACGCCCGATGCCTCAACGAATCAATGAGTGTTTGGCCAATAACGGGGGCATTATGCACTATTGACGCAAAAAAATGTCAACTTTCAATTTCCGTTTCTTACTCATTCCTTCTTGACAGCAAGAGAAACGGCTTAGGTAATGAAATACCGGGTGAATTGTTAACTCAATTCCTTCTTTGTAAAAATAAAATAAGTTTGGGACCAATTGTTATTATCATTGGTTTGTTATTGACCTTGCAATTTCAATATTCCCTACTTTTGTTAAGAGTATATTATGACCAACCAATTGCCTGCCACTAACTCCAGCAAGAAGACCTCCAGGCCATCGAGGCTGGTGATTACCCAGCTTTCTCAAGCTAGAAGAACAAAATGTGTTGTTGTAATTTAATCATAATAACTCTATTACAGAAAATTAGTTTTCCACCCTTGCCAATTTTTAGCTGGGCCTACTGAGACAGGTGGAGTAAATCACTTTGTCAAATGGTACAACACAGCGTCAGCTAGGATGGAACTGACCACCTCAGTATCGTCGGATCTCGAGTCTGACGCCTGCTGCTCATGGTCACCGCGCATCCGCATTTCAGCCCTTCTATAAGATTCCGAAGTCAGCAGATTAGTTCAAGATCAATACAATGTTCGTATACTGAAAGCTCCTTGCTTACATTTTCAAGTAAACGTTGTAAACAAAACAATCTGATGTAACCTTAGCCCCAAAACACATTAAGTTTACTACTTACAGTCTCAACTAAATGTTTTAAACAAGGCATTGATGCAACCTTACCCCAGGAAACACATTAAGACCACTATGTTAATTAAAGCTTTAAACAGTGTTGACCCACATGTCTTATACGATTCTGGATTATAATCTGGATTAGCTAAAAGGACAAAATCAAACAGTATAATACTTATAGCTACCTTATAAATTAAAGTTGTATGACAAAGGAAGAGGTGCATATATAGTTGATTTAAGAGTCGGCTGGAATCTGTCCAGCCAACATCCGTATAAATTGAATTTGTATAACAGAGGAAAAGGTGCCCATTGGTTAAAGAATCTGTTGGAATCAGTTCAACCAACATATATTACTTAGGCTTTAGGAACATACACTTAGATGTAAAGATCAGAGAAGTCGTAACACAATATAAAAAGAAAAGTCTTATATCAAATACTTAGCCAGTAAATCAATGAGTTTGGGCATCCTTTGAGGTTCACGCAAACACCAGCAAGCCAACAAAGGTACGATTTAAGTCTCTGGGACCCATCTACGGGCAGGAAAAATGCTATTCCTCCCGCTCATTTCTATGGAATCAACATGTTATTTACATTTCCGCTTTCAGGCTCGTTGTATTTAACCGGATAGGGAAACTGTAAGTATTTGCCATGCAATCAGAAACATGTTACATGGCCTGAAGTGCGAAATTTTAATCAATATGTAAGGACGGTTGTGGATGTTGTCTTTACGTTAGTACACCATTCGAAATGTTTTACAATGCATGAGTGCCGCGTTTCTAATCAATGTTTATTAGAACGATTTTCGAAATCGCACACAATGTTTGGGTTTGTTAAGGTGGATTTGTAATCAGTGGACGAACGGTTGTCGAAGTAGTGTTCGATGTGATATGGCAGGCAAAATGTTCTACATTGCTTAGAGCTGGCATTTTCTTATCAATGCGAGAATAACTGTCGCAATAGTATCGCACACGAAATGTTTTATTTCGCAAAAAGTGCTAGCCTTTTAATGAATGATCATGAATGAATGATAGTTAATGTTTGAAGCGCGCATTTTTCAGGTGAAATCAGTTCAGTGGCGCTTTACAAAAACACAAACAATGACAATGGAAACAAATAAGTTAAGAGCCAAAGTGGTTGATAATTAAGTGATAATTAAGTGTCTTGAGATGGTGCACTTTAAAATTTTACCTCTGCTGCGACAGAGAGGCGTTTTGCTGGAGTCTCTCATACTGAGCTACGCAGTGCAAGAATGTAGTTTTCTAATTGACTAAATATACTGAAATGCTTTACAGACTCCGAAACCAAACACAATACCAATGGTAACAGACGTTTGCATCTCGCCACCATAAATAGATTGCAACCAATACTACGTGAAGACTGGACGTACGGGAAACTGACCTTGAGTTGAGTTGAATTATTTTTTACGTTGCAAAGACAATATTTCAACTAAAAAAGGTGTTCATAAAAGAGATCGATAGAAAGAAAATTGAAAGCAAAATATTCACATTTTAGTCTTCTTGTACGACAAACATTGGGGCATTTGGTTTCTAAGAGACATCGTGTTACTACCCGGAAGCCCGACGAGCGTCTGACCTTGCAGCAAAATTACCGTCGTATTATACTATGTTTATTTCCGGTTAAACACAATCTTTTGTAATTAACATATTGGGCATATTATTTCGGCTACATTTTGAAGCTTAAAGCTGGCGAACATATTCAGCTGTTGTCAAACTTTAATAGGCTTCGTCAGCCTTTGTGCTCAGTACAGGTGTTACGCGTTAAGCTTGTGAATTGATTTTCATGTTTTGGCTTGAGCACAAGTCGGATTATCTGAGTTTCAAATAATCTCGATATTTTTGAAAGAATGTTCAAGTTTCCACGAAGGTCAGTGACGACTTAAAATACGATTCAGTAACTCCATAGCAACCTCTTCTGAGTCAGTTATTAACAGTACCCGGTATCGATGATTTTGCGTTCAAAATGTTATTATAGCGTATCAAAAAGTAATCAATCAACTTGCATGAAAAGTAAAGTCTTTGGGCACTTTACAAATCCAAATACTTTATACCTTGATAACCATATCTTTCAATGCCTTGGTTAAGTATACCATTTGATTGGGAGGGGAGAGTTTTCTCGCATACCAGTTTTCATGGCATGAGACCTATAATCACAGATACTTGGTGACACACTATAGTTATTTTTTAACGTTTTTATTCATATATTAGATATAGTTAGAATAGGGAGATTAAGGTTCATTGGATTGTCCGGCGCAAACATGATACATGTATATATCTCAGCAATCTATGTATTTTTACTCTTCACTCATGCAATCTATTTATTTCCCCCAAAATTGACTGCAAACTATGTATTCTCAAAATCTTCCAGACACCACCCCAAATGAAATGAAATAAATCCCTTATTATACTTGTAACACATGAAATGGTGAGGGGATATTGGGTTCTTGTTACGGGATTTCATTACACTCAGCTTTCAACAGACCAAACAGATCAGACAGCGAGACATTCAAAACAAAGTCAAAACATGTTTGTTTTATCCCTATAAATGGCATACGCACGTATGAACGACACAGAAAACGTTCGGTGTTTCTCACTGTGCGGCAATCTGAAACACCACGTTTGCTTAGATGCATTTGGGGCACAGATAAAGTTAAAGCAATAATACCAAACTATGTTGGTCTAGGACACTAGCTTGATAGCATATTGTATTATAATAGTGATTCTAATCAATTAAATAACAATAGATATTCTTCTCTTTTTCAGAGACAGTTAACCCAAAATGGCCTGCATTGACGTACATGTACATGTAAGTCGTCCAAATCACACATTTTTATTTTAATGAACTGTGAATTCCTCCTTTATTTGTTGAAAAATTCGCGGTAATCTTGCCAGGAATTTTTTTTTTCAGTTTGGCTGCTTCTTAACGTTTGCATTTTACATCGCCTTCGAACAATCCCAGAAAACACATACATTGCAGACATTTCATGCAAAAATCAGCATTAACCTTCAAAGCGAAGTAGTCCACGTGTTAAGAGCAGGTATAGGCTCCAAGGCACTGTTCATTAGCCTTACGCACGAGGGATTCAACGCGATGTTTGTCCAAGCCAGTTCTCTTGTAGAAACTGCTGTGGTTATACGCCTAGAGATCAACCAGTATTACCATGAAGAAAGAGATCATTGTATGGGCTCGCTCGTTCTTCTCACTAATCTCTCAGGTCGGGGTGTCGAACGGTCAACAGGATAAGTTTACTACGCTACAGGATGGTCCAGTGACATCTTGGTGACATTGTAACACTGTCACCTCAAGAACAATACAAACTGTCGTTTCTTAAAAATTCACGGGCGTGGTGGAAACATTTTTTGTATTATTTGGACGTATTTGTCAAGCAATCTGTTCAAAACACATATGTTTGTGGTCGACATTGTCAACATTGAGAAACCTCAGTTGCTGAATTCTTGATGTTCTTCGTTTTTCAGCGAAGTTTCAGTGGTTGAGTGGTATACATCGCTGATCTTCATTGCTGGCGATGGGTAGCTGACCCTGAAGGCGCGAGTTCGAAGCCTGGACGGGACTCAACAGCAATAGTAGCAGAATGGCTTTTTTTCAATGAAATGTAATCCCAAACATTATGTGTTGTATTTGATCATTCCCTAAACTGTCACTGAACATTTCGCTAGTTAAGGCGACATAAAAATATACTTGGTGATCGTCTTTTCCCTGGAAAGAGGAGGCTGGGGAGGGTGGCTTTTCAACATAGCATAACATAGAATATTCAACATAGCATAATTAGAGGATCAACGTCTTTAGAAGCCACAACATTTCAAATTCTCACAAGAGATGTGCGTAAATTGACTAAATTTGCAAGAGATGGGTCAATCTATAATAATAATAATAATAATAGTATAATAATAGTCTATTTATATAGCGCATATATCCATGCACAGTGCATGCTCATAGCGCTGGACATTATTACCCGGTCATTCGGACAATGTACAAATCAAGAGCCTGTCAGGCGCTAGAAGGTCAACCCTCACAAATGCCATCACTGCCGAACCACAACCCATTTTTACAGCTGGGTAGACTGAGACAATGTGGATTAAGTTTCTTGTCTAAGGAGACAACGCAGTGTCAGATACGGGAATCGAACTCCGGACCTTGTGATTGGCAGGCGAACGCTCTACCTCTAGACCACTGCGCTCCACCAATCTTCCTTTCTTAAATATTCTATAAACTAAGTAATGCAAGAACGGTAAATGGAAACAGTTTGTCTGAAATATAATGAAATATCATCTTCAGTATTCCAGTTCAATGTCAAGAGATCATCCCGAGACATGAAGGACATACCGGATACTGACAGTTCATGTGTTTCACGGCTGATTGAAATAAGCAACATGTTGAAAATGCATTGTCAGGGAAACATAATACCTCACATGTTTCTTCTTTCCCTTTTAGTTTCTATCAGTATAATATATTTGAAAATACATTTCATTAATAAAATTCCTACAATATACCTCCAAAATGTAAATGTTTACTTGATCATTTTATGCTACATATAACCCCAATATATGTGGCTTTGCATGACAGTTTAGCACATATTTGATTACTTTATTAACCCAATTTTTAACATGTTTACATGAAATGACAAATAATATAATCAGCGATATCTCTGTGTGAATTAGAAATACAATATTCAGACATCTAGTGTAACACGTGATGGATTGAACTCTTATCTGTTAGCAAATATTATCTTGGGAAAGTCAATGTTTAGATTAGCTTCAGCTGTTTAAGGATTGTTAGAACGTGATATAAGATAATCTGTTTAAGCCTTTTAGATTTTACATGACACCATTATCAGAATCTCATGTCCAGTTTGATGGTGTTAAAGATCCATACATTCATAGAAAAAACCAACATTTTTTTTCTGAGCGGTGTATTTTGATTTTAAATGACCATACGCCAATGTTTATAATCTATGAGCAGAAAATCTAAAATATCCATCTACCTAAGGAAATAGCATTAATACTGTCGTCTTGATAATTGATTCTTTGTCTTTATTATATATACATGTATATATACTTAATCTAACTATTGCAGGGTTGGTGTAATGACTTACTAGTACATATTATTGCCCAAAGTCATAATGGTGGGTAAATAAGTAACTGAATTTTACTGATAAATGTATATTTTGTAAAATGGACAGAGGAATTGTGCAGTTGCATACGAAGGTCATGTTTGTTTCTTGTTTCTGATACTGGTGATAATTTTAGGTGTTTTTTTCACATTTCTAGTCAGTTTTAAAGTACCGAGTTTTAGCACGTTTTGCTTTCAGCTTGTCACTACATAAAACACCAATAATCAAGCATCGTGTATTACCAATCATTATGGATATTATACACCCAACTGCTGCGAAACCTATAGCCTGAAAAGTGTCATTTTATACATGTTCCAAAGAGTGACCCTTCAATAGTGGGGCAGTGTACATTGAAAACAAATGCTGCCTAGATAATTCGTATTTCCCTTTAACTATTGAAGAGCGATAATGTAAACATGTTTAACTCAGCGTAGAGTATTATTTGTAGACTTAATGCCAAAACAATTCATCAAATAAATCAACCAGTACAATGCAAGTGAGCTCAAAAGACTGGTATTTCAAGAATCATGATCCTGAAGTAACTTTCTAGGCAGGATACCAAATTAAATAAAGAAGTGGTTTCATTCGTATGCGTTGGTCATGTTCCAAATAAAGGTTAATCCAGAAAATACACACGCATGTAGTAGTTTTATTCTGATGTCAACAGTCACATGCATGAATACAACATCTAAGTCCAAGTATACACAATAGAGTTTCAGATATTTCAAACATACTGTTCGCGTCATTGTAATATCCCTGTGACTTTGTAACAAACTAAAATAAGACGATTTATGATTTTTCGCAAAATGGTTACAACTGTGACCCTTTTTTCTTAAGCTATTTCATTGTAACAGAACTTAAACATTAAATGTAAATGTCAAAAAGATCTAAAACCAAGTTGTTAGACTTAAACGTTTTCAAAAATGTTGTTTTAAGCTGTTAGTAAGCTCTGTTGATTATCCAAACAACATCTTTAAATGCCAAACATTTACATAAATTACAATATATACTTCCATGTCTATATATTCAGTCAGACAGACGTGCCAGACGTGCTGCCATGGTAAGTTGAACACTACGTCTATTTAACTATGACGTTCGGTTTTCCATCACTTTATAATGTTTTAAAGTAAGGCCATTCGCATCAATTTCCGTTCGAATTTATGTCTGTGCTTCGGGATTCGCATTAATTTGAGACCGTATTAAATTCTTGATTTACAGTAGTTTATAATTTGTCGTTTATTGGAATCTCTGAAGCTATTCAGTTGAATTGTTGTCAAATGAGGCGCGCATATATCGATGCTTGCTTATTTTGCTTATAGGAATACAAATGAATACACAAAAAGTTCCTCCACAATAGTTAATAGCTGTTTTTGTGTACCTATAACGACGACCAAATGAACTGTACAAAACCTTCAGAGACGATTGAAGAAAATGAAACAAATGTTGACTACTTTCAGAGATATTTATTCAAGAGAGTGTCATTTCAGCACGATACGAACCAAGTGAAGTTCAATGAAAATTAGAGCACATTTTATGAACAATGATACAAAAAAAACATCACCTGGTAAAAGTTGCAAGCATTCTCTCAGTAGTCTCTCAGACGTATACTAGTAGGTGATTAAATGCTAAACTGTCAATCAAAGCAATTTCATTTAATTTCAGTGAAGAAACTTGCGAACTGATAGAGTTATCTCTACTTCCTCATTCAGTTTGTTCGTACTCCAAATTTATGTACACTCATGTCCAATTTAACTCAATTCTCTTTCTGTCTATATAGACTAATGCCTTTCACCAATAATCGTCACCAATGTGTTATTTAAGGTAATGTTATGAAATATTTAGTGACAAGGTGTAATGCCCGTAAAACATTTCTCCTGCAAGAAATCCTTCCCTTAAAAATGACTTTAAAAATTGCCATTAGAGGTTAATTGATTGTGATAGCAAACATATCCGTGACATCCGACATTCGACACACATTACTTAAATGCCACGTGATAGCTACAGTGTCCCTTTGTCGCTTCTTCTCCATCAACAAGATTTATTTAATTGAGAAGAGAAGTCACCATATCGATAGGCACAACATGACCTACCGAAACGTGACTTAGGGTCAGATCAATTGTTAAACCAAACGTGTACGTGTACACACATATTGAATTTGAAGACTTAAAGTATTGCCTCGTGTTTATTGTCACAATAACGTGGATTTGAATATCATGAACTTGTACTGATATAAATCACAAGGTTAATCTTGTCTCGCCAAGTAGTAAATATTGGTCAGTATGAAAACGGAAACTTGTGTTGTGATGGTGTGTTCGTCAGATTGAATAAACCTTTTTAAACCCATTTCTGTTGTAGATGGTGACTACAATTGATATCTTTGTTTTTCTTTTTATCAATCGGTTTGTACTCTTCTCTTTAGGTTTGAGAGCGTGTGGAACGAGCATATATTATATATGAGGTACGATCACTGAGTAAGACTAAATCCTATTCTAACCGAATTATTGTCTTGTCAGCAATTTGGAAGGCTCGAATAAACAGTTCATTATTTTGCTTTATTTAAGTTTCTGGCATCTACGAGATGATCGAAAATATATCAGATTTGCGGATCCCTATCGTTTGGAAACGTTTATTTTTTTTAATTTAAGTCAAACGCTACAATACAAATACGTTATAAAGCCTTTATTTCCTCAATGCAAATCACCTTAATATCTCATAAACTGAACTCCTTCATGTCAAATAATACTATAAAATATAGTGCTGAAGACTATCAGCCATACAGATATATTTACCTTGCACCGAAGAGAACTGAAAATAAGGTGGCGTCACGTGATACGCTGACGCCACCAAAGGAATTAACTCCTTTGTATTTCGCTAGACACCAAACAACTTTTGTATTTGCAATACTGATAATTGTACTGCATAATGTATAAATACACAAAAAAGTATTATAGTTATTACTAAGATCCCTGTTGATATAATGTTTCACAATCTTACGACTTATCAGTTAAGCAAGATATCACTGACAAGTTCTTATACAGATTTACTTTGTACAATAATTTCTTAATAATTGCATATGAAATTTTAAACCAGTAGCGATGCTTCCAGGAGAGAAGCTTTCACGATTTTGCTAACATTTAATACAAGCATCGTCAACTATGGATATGCTATTATTCTGAAACGACCATGACGCTGGACGTGGATCCAGGATTCATGCGTGCACACGCGTGTGTGCTATATATCTTTGAATCGTCATTCTTCAGTGAGTGTTCCTTTTTAAAAGAATTTTTCAAATAATTAGTTTTTTTGCATGGCTACTATAGTGGCTAGTTACATACAGGATAATATGATCTGACTGAATTGATCATATTATCTATTAGTGAAGGATTGAAGTTTGGATTTCATTTCACGTGTTATCAACTGTGTAACTTTAGTGTAACAGTACTTTATCATACAATGTGGTGGTTTCTCCACACGATAAAGCCTACAGATATTTTTCGATATCCGTCGGGGACAATGACGGATAAACATGCAAATTATATGCAAATTAAAAGGCCAGGTACTACTTTCGGATGTCAACAAACATGGCGTCAATGTCAGTAGGCGATCGAGTGAGAATAATTTTGTACCATGATATTTAAGTTTACTCGTTCTGATTGGTTTAAAATCATGGTCTAATCTACGATATACCGCAGCTGATTTTAGCGCATTAATAATGTAGCCGCTCGTGACCCGTTGAACGTCATATTCGTAACCAAACACAAACAAATTGTAAACAACATGGCGTCCAAAACAGAACATTTTGGATTTTATGACAATAATTTACTGACAATGGAGAGGACAGTGACAGCAAAATCGCGTATTTATGCATTTTCAAAATCCTTTTCAGGAAGATAGTCCCTGATATAAGTTCCAGTCGAGTACCAGCGCTGCAAACTATGAACTTTCCAACACGCTGTGTCAATGTGCACCTCGCTGGAGCAAGAGCAAGAATGCGGTGACGTCACGATGATATTACGTGACGTCACAATGCGGTATTACGCAGGCTTCGCATGACGCTGGAAGCAGATCGCGTTAAAATTGAGTTCAATATTAAAACTGCTAAATGAGGGATCTAAATAATTCATAATACTCAGTCATGGTACAATGAAGACAAACCTACTGTGTTTTCGTTCTACGAGTGGTGTATCGTAGATTGGACCATGAAATTTAATGTTAATTTCCCGGGTGGCCCGAATGTCACAGACCAAGGCTCGCATAATACAATGTTTATTCCTAATGCAGGATATCGACGATATGTAAATACACTCGGGTAATAACCTCTATGTATGTGCTCGCTTAAGTTTCATATCTAACCGATCAGCAAAGCAGCAACATTTGGGATCCTTGGCACACTCAATGGGATGCTTGAATTTCCATACATTACTAGCGTGGTATTTGATCTCTAATAACCCATCATCTTGATTGGAATGATGCACAAGGTCATCAGGACTTGCACCAAGGTGTGGCAAATATGGATTTACAACACGTCCACACTGCTCAACACATACATTATGGTCCCTAGCATATATCTGACGTGCAGCTGGTTCATGAGTTGTTCCCCATTTACAACTTGGTAACTTTGATATGTCTACATAGCCACATATCTTTTTCACAATGCTATCTGCAGGGGTGACGGACTTCTTACAATAGATTTCACCAAAATGACAGTACGGTAATTCGCTGCGCTCTGGCCTCTTTCCATATCATATTTTTCTGCTGTTCCCTTGTTGCTTTTTCAATGTAATAGGCTTCATTAACGCTCAAAGTTATATTTTCAAATACAAATTGAAATTTTTTTTCACAGCTTTGACTTTGTAAATCAACATGATTGGCATAACAGAAGGACACGTCGAGACATGGTTCTTGCAACTGGGGAATGATATTATGTGATTTAAGCCAGCCAGCATTAGATTTTGAATGAAGTAGTTTTTCCTTGATGCGACTGGTATTTAAGACAGGTTTTATTACTGCCTTAGACTGTATGGTTAGATTAGACAGTTTGTCAGTTTCATCTGATAGCGAATGTCGCTTGTAATTAATTTCATCCGACCTTTGCGGACTTAAAGTTTTTTTGTTGGATTGTTCCACAGACATGTTTTGGATGTACAAGTCAGGGTACCATCTTCTTTATCTTCGTGGATCTTGACAAGGCAGTGAAGTAGGGCACATCTCGCCTTGTCTGAAATTTCAAATATTTAATAACAATATATTATGTGAAACTCGGGCTACTGCATATTTTTAATGATTGCAGCTGTGCACAAATGACATTTTACTTTGCACTTTAGACACATAATGCTTGTTAAAAACACAATACATTTTTGGTTTGTCAGATTTCAAGTTCAACACAATAAACGTAGATTACAAGATGTATTATAGTATACATAAATGTTTCAGCAAAGCAAACGTTTGATACATACATTATATTGTTTAAAAAAAAACAGTTTTAAGAAGTCCTTAATATTGTCTTCTGAACCCAACTCCATTCCAAAAGATTACAGGTTTTAGCTAACATTTTCACTAATAGTTGTGATCTTTTGTAAGCAGACTCACTATTTACTGAACATGACATCGAACTCTCAGGTCTGAGTGATGATAAACCCTTTCTCAAACCACAATTATGCATATCCTTTATGCATCATATGGAGATATACTTATTATCGGGTAAGAGAAATTAACTAGATCTAAAGAGTTACCAAGATGTAAAGCTACAGTAGGCAGCATGAACTTGTCCAGTTGCTTTGGACAAGCAAACCCACACATGGTTATCCAAGTTGTCATTGTAATGTGAGGTCGGAATTGATGGGATGACCCGGCATCGAACGAAGCAGTGGCTGCACTCTGAAGTTATCGGGTGATGCTCAGTGTCATAAACATGTCTGTCCTCCACATAAATATATAATTTTGGGTTGGTTTCAGCCCATGCTTCAGAGTAAAATAGTTTTAGATCTCTCTATTTGAACACGGTGTGGCAAGTCTTCAAAATCAATGGAATATTCCTTTGGAGAGAAAGGATCAGGAACTACCTCCTTCAAACGCATGGTGAGTTTATCTGCCAAAGTCCTATATCTAGATGGTAATATTGGTAGTTTTGTTGGAAAAGACAGTTTACTGACCCCCTTCGCTCTCTCCACTAGTTCATTTTTTTCTCCGTCACATTCTGTCCATGAATTTGCAAGTATTCTTTCAGTTCAGGAATCTTCAACAGCGCTATATATTTATCGTCAGGGTAAACCTGAGCCATTGCTACCCGCCAAAAGCACGACCCGGAAGTGAGTAGCGCCGTATACCGCAGTAAATGGGAAAGGGGGTAACACACGTTTCGGGAAAGGGCAATAGGCCTTCTGGAATCTAGTCAAACTCAGCGACAGGTTTCTGTCCGATTTAATGTAAGTCAGAGTGCAATTGGTAGACTGTGGGAGAGATTTCAAGCCACTAGGTCCGTGGAATAAGCACGTAGACCAGGTCTTGTTGGAACAAGGTAGCTTGTTGGAAATTTAAAATATATCCAAACTAGCAAAGGTTCAAAAAGGTCAGTGACAATTCATGTCATTGTTATAACATTGAAAACATACATTAGTCAGTTGCCCTTTTTTGTTTTCTAGTAATGTTTAAACTGGGACACTTTCCTCAGAGCAGGGACTTCTTTTAATGCACAGTCATTAAACTGTCTAGTTTGTTTCATAAATGTGAGGCACACCAGAAGCAACTCTTGGTATATGTTCAACTGTAGCATGTTCTGCAATTGTTCGAACTGGATGCTCAAGCGATCGATTGTGTTCTACAGTCGATGCCTAGATATCCAGGTAGTGCTTGTATGCTGAGAGACAGTCCGCCAACTCCTTCATGTCGTCATACAGCTTTGCCCAAACAGAAGATCTCTGAGAAGGTTTCAAGAGGAGACTGAAAGAATTTTTTCAAAGCAGCCTAATTTATGGTAGAGTGGTGACTTGTGACTAGCATATGTCAGGACCTGGAAACTTTGACAATTTGAATATAAATGTACTTCATCTTTTATGGAACAAAATAGATTGAAAACAAAGCGCTAGTGGAAAGTAATTTAAAAAATGCAGAAAATTCCAAGTTAATTTCATCATTTTAAGTTAATTTCATCATTTTGAACGTCGTGCGTAGCTTCCGCGTACCCGGCTATTCCGCCTGGTCTGGCAAGCCAAAGCTTGGTGCAATCACCCTCCTTCCCCTTGAGGCCAGAGGACAACTGTCACAACTGTGCAATGCCTCACAAATTCCCAAAGAATGAAGAGTATAGTTTCAATACCTTATACTTACCTTTTTAATATTAAATAAAGAAAAAAGTACATACTAGCCGAGAGCCGGTCAGTCGTCGTAACAGTCTTGGACACTTCACACGTCTCCGTCCCGGCCGAGAACATGACCTTCTTTTTGCCTATCTGGAAATCTGGCCTCACGTACATGTATGGGTTGCATTTTCAAATATTTATTAAAAATACATCGATTGAGTTCCTATCCAAAAATACTGGCACGCATCGATTCCTGAAAATTTCGCTACAAATCTATCTACCTGTCATATTTTATAGTAACAGTCTGCATATAGTTATCCTCTTTGAAAGTAGCAAATTTGAACTTCCCGTCGCTGAAAGGGGACATAGTTTTGCCGTATGTAAACGCGATCCGGCAACCAACGACGTATCTACTGAAACTGTTAATCTGTAGCCATTAGGTAAAGTGCCGTGGTGTTCCTCGAACAACTGCTTCATAGTAAAAGACGATTATGCAGGTGTCATCAGTCTGTTTTCGATAGAAAGATCACATATGATGAAGCATCCTCAAAATTCAGGCTATAAATAACTACTGTCTCCATCCGTCAAATACCCTGAACCCACTCCTATTCAAGACGGTCGTTTCGAGGCG
>JAUELE010153381.1:0-13951 GCA_031471655.1 Diodora aspera
TTTCATGAGCATTTGCCTTGCGATATCCATCACCTTTATAAATAAGATCTGACCTATTTTTATCAAATCATACCATCTTGGTTTTGGTGCCTTATATGGTATGGGTATATTATATTTTTGACGCAAGGAAAGCATATCTCCCTTCCGTGAGTTTGATGTTGGTATTTTACTGTCAGGATCGCTACCACACTATGGTACGGGGCAGTGTCCATAACTATTAAGGATTTGTGAGGGGGAGCTTGGACCAACTGTTTCTGGACCCATTCAAAAACGCCTCGTCATTCATCTCAGTGTGATAATCTATGCTATCTTTTGATTTAGCCCTGCACACTAGTGCACAAGCGGGCAGAAATGTAAAACTATAATTCTCTCCCCGTTTCCGAAGTGTCGCCAGGGACCCACTAAGTTCCGATAGTATAACAGGCATTTACCCATGTCTCATCTGAACTTCTTATATTCAACTGCAGATGTTTTGACTCCCGTTTTCAGATACGTAATATTCTACTAGACATTATTTATTTAACCAAACAACTCAAATGCAATTATAGGAATCTTCGTAACGTTCTAATGCCGTGCCTTCGGTTAGAAACGTAACTGCTGCATGAAGTCAATTAAACCGTGCAATATGCAGACTATAAATTACATTATTCAATGTAATGAAACTAATAATTATACTCAGTTGTTACATATTAGCCTACTTTAACATGTAAGCGGCGTATTAAAGTATAGAAATGCATGCGGCTTTGAATAGTTCTTTGGTTTATGAATTTCCGAACGATTTTTCCACTTTCAACAGATAAACGCTCACTCAAACAAACAATTTCTTTACTAAAATAATTTTAATGTTCGTATAAGCTCATGGAACTGTTACAAAAACCGTACACGTACATACACAGGCCATGTGGGCTGACAATGATTCATACACATACATGCACGATTACAAGGTTATCGGCACTTTACTGAAGCCTATGAAATCAGTCAAACAAGCACACAAGTTAGATTTATTAGGTTTATATTATCATAAATCAAACATTATCAAACTTTGGTACACAGATTTGGTGCTTCGTAACAAATGTTACGCCTCGGACGCTACCGGACGTCCCCGGATGTTCCGGGACGTTAAATATTATGACCGCAGACTGCGGCTTCCCGCAACACCGACGTCAAGGTCGACGTTCATTTTCTGCTACTTCATCACGAATACGTGTTATATGCTTTTTGATATGCAATAAACAAGTGAACTAATCGTAATATTAAGAATACAATTGATGTGAAATATTGTTATTTCACTTACCAACCACATTTCACGTTATTACCGATTTCCTACACCGCTAGACCTGACGTCGATCCGCCATGTTTGTTGACGTGCCATGTACGGAACACCCGAGTGGTAATATTTCCGCGATCATTTTAAAATTACCATATTCTGGCAAATTTAACTGTTTTCGTTCACTTTCATGTCTTAGGCTTTTAATGTATTATATGCAAAGCCCGTTCACGCCAAATAACGGATGAGTTGGTGTCAATTTCATCTTCAAGGCTCTATGATTAACTGTTAACATATTTTTAATGCTTGAAGAACGAAACGTAGCAGCTGATATTATGTAAACCAACATTTGATTTCAACTTTTTAGTATTCCAATTCTGAACCAATTACGACAGGGGCCCCAAGTACATACTTTAATCTTGAAAAGTATATTTGCTCTCAATATCCTCATGCTCGTCGTAATACGTTTTGAACGAGGAAATGTAGGTTTAGAGAACATTGTATATCGCTGTATAATGACTAGTCTTACTGTGAACTTACCTTTCCGTGAGTCAAGCGCGTGAATCAAACAGAAAATGTATGTAATCTTATGTCTGTCCAATCGTAAGAAGCACAATGTCTCAGCAATACATCAACAGGATGTGTCAGGTTCACACCCCAGGGGTAAAGAGATCGACGGAAAGAAAAAAATAAAGTGAAAGATTCCCAGTCGCCTTGTGTAACAAGCCTTGGGTTCTTTCTAAATGACACCATGTCACGTCCCGGGAATTCCACGAAATGTCTTGGATGAATTAAACCCAAATTCAGGAATTGTAACTGAAGGTCGGAAAAGATATTCTTTCTTTAATAAACTCGTGGTTGCAACGCGTAAGATACATGTAAGATATACTCATGTTGTTTTTTAAGCCTGGAGATTTTCGCGTAGATAGTGACAGGTTTAAATGCCAATAGGGCAAAATGGTTTTCCTGACTAGTTTTATGGTTGCCGTTGTCTAGACACAGAACGCCAGCACACGAAACATTGGCGACCTTGTTGGTCATTTCATTGTGAGGTCACAGTTTACAAAATCATTTATCCATTTAAGAAAAAGTCTGGAGGCACAGACATAACGCACGATATCTGACCTTATGCAAGCTACTAATACAGCTACGCAAATGTTAAACGTAAAACGTCTTGCATTATTTTTAATCCATTCAATACATTGAAAGAAATATATACCATGCATGGGTAGGCGAAGGAAAACTGTGTTTGACAAAGTACACATAAATAGGGTTATAGCTTCATGTTCCTTCATTCTGCTACATCAACCATGAGTTAGTTTCCCTACGTTCCCCTAACATCTTGGACATAACTCGGCGGACGAAGTCCCGATGCCTTATGCCCAAAAGTCCGCCAGCTCACTAAAATATCTGTGATAACTATATGATGTATGTTTATGAAATATTATCAGTTAAAATGGGTTACTTATCACAAACAGTTACTGATTAATACAGCTGAAAATTGGCACATATTTAACAATAAAATTTCTTCAGGTTAAACTCGTGAATAATGGTATGATTGTTATGGAGACAATTATGTTATGTGTTACCTCCCCTACCAATGGTTTCCATCGAATCATGTCAGAGGTGTTTATGAGCCAAGGGCGAATAACACTGTGTGCTCAGAATGATTGTTCTACGAGTGTTGCATGGATGTCATTTCACAATTTTCAGTTACAAGGTTCACTGAAAAATATGTTCATCAACTTTCTATTTAAGTCTCATTTGTGCGGATTCAGGTTGTGACATTTATTCTATGATTTCTTTGTTTCCACCAGTGGTCCAACCACCTAAACAGTTGACAAGCTCTGCCGGGACTACTTTTATTTTGCCCATTGATCTGCAAATATGGAATCACCATCTTGTTGAAATAGTAATAACACGTGGAAATAGTACTATGTACACTGATAAATACGTATTTAGATAGCATTTTAAACAAGCATCATCTGTATCTCACTGCACACAAAAGTTGTATGTGTGTATGATTCATTGGCACGCTTCACTCGAATAACAATTGGATCCCCCGAGTACGTGCACTGCTGCTACTGCTAGGAGGGACAAACGAGTTTCTTATTTAGAACTGACAGGTGGTGAAGTAAGGATCACATCTTCAGAGATAGCCATGTTTCTTCTGAAACGACCTTTCAACAGGGGCATTCTCTGGCCCCGATCGGCATAGGTTTCCAGAAGAGTACACAAGATGATTTTCGTTAAATGTGGTAAGGGAGCGACAGTTGGATTTGTATGCGGATCTGTGGATCGTTACCCCTTTGTAGTTGATTCTGTTGTCTCTGTAAATATATTACCTTATTTGGATTGGTAACCAGATTCATTTGGACCCAAATAAAGACATGAAAATGCGTCCGAGAGCTTCTATAAATTTACTTTCCTGGGTAGGATATCCGCGAACATCCCTACAACACTCATCGCTTCGCTCGTCGAGATTAATACGTTTAATACGTTTAATACATTTCATAATCTTGTAATTACATTAAGTATCAAACGTAATAATTAAAAAATAAATAGCGTGTCAGCAATCACCAAAGACAAAATAGATTGTCTCACACCATGACTCCTAAACATCAAATGGTCGTTCCTAAATGGTTTTCATTGTGATTAAATTATTTCCACAGACTTTTTTTATGCACTTAACAAACGTTCAACTTATAGTATTTTGAAACTATATAACCATTTACGGGCTGCATATTCAACTTGTAATCGGTTAAAACAAGTTTTCACCCCGTTATAAATCGAACGTAGGACTTGCATTTACTTTCAAGTTTTACCTTGTGGTGTAGGTGTTCGCAAAGATGGCTTTGGTGAGTTTACTTTTCCATCGTGGTGATCAAACCAATGTACTTGTACGCTACTTTGAAGACATCTAGAAAGTTCTTACCGGTTCGCTAGTTTGTTATTAATCGTCAAAATGCAGTTCCCTTATTCACACAAATGGACCTACATGTACATACGACTTTACTGGAATTCAGACTGACATCTCAGACTGGATTTCCTGTGCATCAGTTGTAAAACTATCGTGAACACACTACGGAACTGTCTCTCAGCAATCACAAATGGGACAATAGAGACCATGTCAAGAGTCTGTAAACAACATGTATGTAGGACACTGAAGTAGGATGAGGGTATTAGTTACTGCTGCGTCATTCAACAATGCTCGTGTACACGTGTAGCGGCATCGTGGTCGCGATGGAGGCTCTTGTACTCGTGGTGGAAGCTCTAATGCTCTTGTACTGTCGTCGGGGTCGTGGTGGCTCTTATACTCTGGTATTGTCGTCGGGGTCGTGGTGGAAGTGTTTATACTCTTGTATTGTCGTCGGGGGTTTTGGTGGAAGCTCTAATACTCTTGTACTGGCATTGCTATCGTGGCGGAAGCTCTTCTACTGTTGTATTGGCATCGTGGTCCTGGTAGTAGCTCTTGTACACTTGTACGGACATCGCGGTCGTAGTGGAAGCTCTTCTACTCTTGTATTGGCATCGTGGTCCTGGTAGTAGCTCTTGTACAAGCATCGATGTTGTGGTGGAAGCTCTTCTACTCTTGTATTGGCATCGTGGTTCTGGTAGTAGCTCTTGTACAAGCATCGATGTTGTGGTGGAAGCTCTTCTACCCTTATACTGGCGCGGTCGTGGTGACACGTTTACATTTGTACTGGAAGTGCATTCGTTGTGAAGCTCGTGTAATATCTTACTGGCATCGCGGTCTTGGTGGAAGTTCTCGTACTATCGTACTGGCATCAAGGTCGTGGTGGAAGGTCTTGTTCTCTTGTACTGGCATCGCGGTCATGGTGGAAGCTTTAGTACTGATGACGTTTATACTCTTGTTTTGACATCGTGGTCGCGGTGAAAGCCCCGGCGCTGACGAAGCGCGTTTACTTTCAACATTAAGTAGGTAGACCAGATAATGGTCGTGATCATTTGAATTAATTATATACCAACAAATTATAGCTTTCCGCCAGCTTGTTCCTGTTGACGTCTCGCCCGGAACTGCTGCAGTGCGGTCAGGCGAAAACTAAATGGGGAGGTACTTAAACATTTGCACTGTTGGGTCATTATGACACGTGTTTGTGTTGGAGTGGGGGAGGAATATAAGCATTGTGGGCGCGTGCACTTCTGACAAGACGGATCATTACACTCAGTTCCTGATTTAGGTTTTTGAAACCCTAAACTGTAGAAAGCCTGGAAGCCCTTTTTCAGGAGAGATACATGTATGTGTGTGCGCATTAATGTGAACTTCTGACCAAAATGATCGTTACCCTCAGTCAGTAACCTATTCAGGCTTTGTGGCGCTTTAAACTGGAGCCCCTCCTTAAAAGGTTACAAGACCATCGAGAAACGTATATGATGAATGTTAATTTGGCGTAAATATTTCTTGAACTCCTTGGTATCTTATTGAAATATATACATTTCAAAAGTAAAACACGTTTCTCAAACGTTTTAGGTACATACGTTCTCTCAGGCCATGTTTAGTTTATACCTTAATCCGGTACTGCACTTTGTGATGTCTGAGTATATATTTAAACGTAGATTGTGTGATATCTGACTCATAATGTAAGAGAGAAGTTCGTTATTCAGCGTAGATTTTGTCTAACACTGTAAAATTGCTTTTAATGCAGGGGTGTGTGGTGGGAATTATATTTTCTTCTCTAAGATATTTTTCGTGGTTGAGACAGCCCTTGCAGAGACGAGTATGACCGAGAACGTTGTCTTTGCTTCGACTGAACGTCCTGACAATAGTTTTCCTTCAGTACTACTGGTTTGTCTGTCCAGTATTGCAGTACCCAACTAGCATTGATGATCAGCCCATCACTGGGCCAGTGCGGGCCATCGGCGTGCCGATGAGCAAAACTAGCGATGGGCCGATGATGCTCACATCATCGGCCGATCAGCAGCCTGTTGCTGTGATGATATCTGGGAAGTCAGTGCTACAGTCCGACTTATCTTTCCAGGACTACAGAACTTAATACTATAGTTGGACTTGTCTGTCTAGTACTAGAGTAATCAGTACTACAGTAATCAGTACTATAGTATGGCTTGTTTGTCCAGTATTGCAGTAGCCAGTACTACAGTATTATGTACCTCAGTAATCAGTACTATAGTTGGACGTGTCTGTCCAGTACTACAGTATTAAGTACTACAGTAAACAGTACTATAGTAGGACTTGTCTGTCCAGTACTACAGTAATTAGTACTGCAGTTGGGCCTGTCTGTCCAGTGTTGCAGTAACCATTACTACAATCGGAATTATCTTTCCAGGACTAAGGTTATTCAGTACTATTCAGTACTTGTCTGTCTAGTACTTCAGTAATCAGTACTACAGTTGAACTTCTCTGTCCATTACTATAGTAATCAGTTCCACAGTAATCAGTACTACAGTAATCCGTGCTACAGTAATCAGCACAAAGGTTGAACTATTCTGTCCAGTACTACAGTAATCAGAACTGCAGTGATCAGTACTACAGTTTGGCTTGTCTGTCCAGTACTACAGTAATCAGTTTTACAATAATCAGTACTAAAGTAATCAGCCTACAGTTGAACTTGTCTATCCAGTACTACATTTATCATTTCTACAGTAATCAGTACTAAAGTAATAAGTACTACAGTAATCAATACTACGGTTGGACTTGTCTGTCCAGTACTACAGTAATCAGTTCTACAGTAATCAGTACTGCAGTATTCAGTACTACAGTAATCAGCACTACAGTTGAACTTGTCTGTCAAGTACTACAGTAATCAGGTCTATAGTAATCAGAACCACAGTAAACAGTACTATAGTTAGACTTGTCTGTCCAGTACAACAGTAATCGGTACTACAGTTGGACTTGTCTGTCTATATTTTATATATAATCAACTAAAAGCCATCTGTCAATTCAGTGTAGCACTGTTTTCGAAAACGCCTCAATATGTGAATGATATAATCAGCACCTCAAGCTGTTCTCTGTTCGGCTACTGTTAAAAAAACACACACTTGGAAAGCCCAAGAAGATTTCGAGAGCTTGAATCAATATTCCAGTTGACCTAATCAAACAAAATCACTTAAAAGGAAATATTTCTGTATTTTTTTCATTATAGAGACTACAGATTCACTCAGAGCAAAAGCCAGGTCAACATTTTGTAAGTTGCACGAAATATGTTTGGTGCACTCTGTGTTAAATAAATAACATAAACTAGTGAACAGGCATTATGCAAATGTTAGCATTTATACATAACACTGCATTCCCTTTTTCCTGGCCGAAAATTCTGGAATTCATTCTGTATTTCGCTCTGTATTTCTTTAACTCTTCACAATGCCTAGGTCCCCCTACCCCTAAGCGTGTACGTTAACCGCTGCTGTACTGAGTTGGATAAATATAACTGGATAGAAAATAGTCACACATCACAGCGTTGTGCCGAATGTCTTGACACTAATCTTTTCAAGCAGATACTCATAACTTTGCGAATTATAATAAATGAACCAGGGGTGGAAAACAAACAAATTGTAGTTGAAAGGCATTTTAAAGTAACAACCATGTCATATAGTTTGTGTATAAATGGGATATGTTCATATTTCAATGCATCGTTCTCAATGACGTTGATTTGGACCACGTATTCAACTTTAACCCACATTATTAAAAACAGAAGAAAAACTAGAATAAATGTAATTACAGAACAGAAAGCAAACACGGGATGTATACACTTCAGATTTAACTGTAAACAGAAAAGAAACGCAATACAGAGTTTGTTTTATCTTCTCGAACAAAATGTTACTGTTGCCATTTATAATTACACGAATAACGGATTAGATTCCATCTAAAGTTGGGTGTTGGCTTCATAAAATAATTAAATTATCTTCTACAATGGTGTTCTCAAATTAAATTCCCTGTTTAAAACTTAGAAAGCGTTTTGCTTTTATATCCAGGTGATTTAATTGAGTTCAAAGAAATGTAATCTTTTGAATGTTTCTCTTTGTTCAAGTCGTAACGCTGTGAAATTTAAACAGAAAATGCCATCGAACTGTTGCCCCACACAAAAGAGTCACACTTTCGTTTGAACTCAAGGGATATGAAAGATCTCAAATCACAGCTCAGAATAAACCTACAATGTTTGTCCATTACATAAATCAAAACAGGATTTACCAGAACTTCTTTACCTCTAATACCACAGTCAGCGACTCCCGACATGGGACTTAGAAGTTAATACACATTGTGTGCTGGATGTCGAAAGCTGAATACATTTCATTTCTCTGAGCGGTGACGGTTGTAAAGGTTGTTTAACGTGTTCTCAACTAACGCCGTTTTACCCATCTCTGTTACATTTCGGAAAAGATCATAATGGTTTAAGTTCCCAGAAACAGACATCACCCTTCGTTATACATGTACATTGCATTAAACAGATTAAGAAGGGGAAGAGAAACAGGTTAGAGATTCACAAACCATAATATAATACCGTATTTACTTGCCCCATATTCTGTTTTACCTGACATAAAATATATTAAGGATAGTTGATGTTGGAACTGTTCAGATAACATTTCGAGAGCCCGGTTTGCAATGTCTAGGATCATCCCTTGCTTGTATAAATAAAAGACAGATATAATTATAGGTTATCATTTACATGATCTCCTTTATCATGTTTTATTTGGATAACAATCGTTGTGAAAAGTATTCCATCTTTTTTATTTGTTCGAACATCCTCCCTCACCATAACAACAGCTAAATACAAGTACATAAATTATATCAGCAACTGAGTTGTCAACGTTCATTGCCCTTCTACATGTATTCTACATCCAACATATCTGTGAAATATGCAGTAGCAGTTTAGACAGTGACCAGTGTCAACATTTGTTGCTATATGTGACGTTTTATAAAGTTTTATCCATCGTTTGGAAACATACATGTAGTTACATTCAATTGGAAACTCCTCAAGATATCTCACTCGTGTTCCAGTTATCCAGAGGGCAAAAATGGGCTAGATGAGCCGTCCGACGACCCAACGCTAAATATCTACGAGAACTACTTGAAACGTATTTATGAATAATACCACTTAAAATGCGTCATTATCATAAGTCACTTGATTAATACGTTTAAAGTATTGTTGTAACTGTTATAGCAATGATAGTTCTTCAAGCATATATATTCGTGAATAAGGGTAACCATATGTCTTTGTTTACATGGAGACCCGCGCCATGTGGACAACAGGACACTTCCGTTTTAAAAATAGTCCCCATTAGAAATCCATTCTTGTCCGAGATATTACGCAGCAAGGGCAAATAACTCATCGGTTATTCCGCGTGAGGTACATTTCGCTCGGAAATGAATCTAAACACTGTGAATCAGGCCCCACCTTCACATTTCACAAGCCCTCAACTTCGTTACCTTGAGTATAAACTTAATCAACATGATGCATATATTTAATATCCAGGCGTTTCTGTGTGTTGCACGTCCACTCACAGCATCATTCTAGAGTGCTGCAGATTTGAGATTAAAACAGAACATTACACCGTGTAAGATTGTCTAGCGTAAGTCTATGACACTGTAGATTGTTCATATGAGAAATATGTTCATGCTGCTGTTAACTTACCCAAGCATGAACATACAACTATCGTCATGAAATGTTAACCAAAATGCATTTATGAATTTGATTTCAGACAAACTCTTACATGAACAATTATGTGCGCTCCTCTCCTGTTTCTGATACAGGCAGCCATGGGACCATCTTGTGTTTCTCGCTCCCTTCTATTGCGGTTACTAAGTTGTGATGTTATTTGTATAATCTACATATCATGTTTAAGGTCTATCCGTACGCTTTCAGAAGAGATAACTATCTTTTTATATACTAATACCATTACATACCATAAATTCTTCACGGAATTTCACTTCTTTTATTTATTCCGTGACGAATTTATGGTATTCAAAGATACGCTTCTAAATGCCACTGAAAGAGATAATACCATTACGTTTATATTTGCATTTGAAAGACCTTAATCACAAGCTTGGGGATATTTTGTTACTATTTTTCAACTTCGTATTCAAGCACCAGTAATTACATGTATTTACTCATACGACTAGCATCACCTGGTAGAGCGAGCTACCTATCTGTAATAATAATAATAATAATAATAACGCTTTATTATCCAAGTACATATGGAAATACTTTTTCCACCCTTACGGGTGGTTGTCGCCTCCGAGCAGCGCCGACTGAGACAAGTGGAGTTAAGTACCTTGTCCAAGGCTACAACACGGCACGCCGCTACCTAGGATCGAACCCGCGACCTAACCATCGTCGTATCACCCGTCCCGACGCCTGCTGCTCACGGTCACCCAGTCCCCTGTACATATATAGATTATTAGGTTTAGTTTGTGGGCTATCTACTATTTTATTAATTCAGAGGAGAACAAGCACCAAATCAGGCGGAAACATCTCAGAAGGATTCCTCTCCACAAACAAATCCATCACAACAGACAAGATTTAGCAATGGGATGTTGCCGCGATCCTGAAATCTCCAATAAAAGTTCATAATGTTTTGGCATGAAAAACATCACCGTCTTAAGAGAGGATTGCATTATTTTATGAAAGAATTGATATTTGGGAACACATTGTCAATGTTTTATTTGACATCAGTGATGGTTTTGATTTCAAGAAAATTGCACAATTAAACTAAAAGGAAACCTCTCACTGAAATCTAAAGTTAGCGGTCTACCCTTACGTTGAGGCACGAGCCAGGACTAGAGGGGACTTAAATCACGCATTCTATCAGTCCCGCAACAATGAAATCAAGCCGTCTCGAAACAGTCCGCTATAATGAAATGGATAAAATGATATTTTACACAGTTTGCAATAAAGTCAATTCGCACACTGAGGTCATGAACTGTTTAAATGTTCAATTTCATTTTCAGCTGCAACTCTAGACTCGAACAAGCATCCTCCAAAAGTAAGAATGTTTAATGAAAGGATATTATGCAGCATTGAGGGGGAAGATAAGGGGGGCGGGGAGGGGATGTATACAGATTTATGATTACGTGTTAACAAGACATTGTGTTCTGTTCCTGGTATTTAACATGCTCTGTCCAGCTTTGAGCCCGGACTTAGTAAGCTTTTTTGCAGGAGGAAATCCTGCATCACTAGTAGGAAGTTTGATGATTGATGTGGTGAAACCTGCTAGCTACGGCTGGTACTAACAAATAAAAGGTCAGACAACACGGAAGATCATCATTGCCTGTTCCAAGAAGATTAATTGGCTTCTGCAGGAAAAACACCCAGCATCCAGTATTTTTAGATTTAGGGGATGTCGTTGGTTATATCACGAAATGTCATTTTACTTGAGGTAAGAAGCAGGAATCACGGTTAATTGCATCTACATAGTCAACGAAGTTGTATTAGCAAAGAGACCACAGCAACAGGAATGTGGTCCCACTTCCTGTCGGTAATAAAGTGTCTGCATTGAAGACATTCAGACGGTAAACTGATGCCCATACGGAAATCTCTGAACCTATCACTACAAAGAGTACGTCTCAACCGGAAACAATGCTGAGTACCACCACTAATGTGACTAGACTACATCATCGGATATGTGACTGTATCTAGAGAAGCAGTTCACACATTTAAGAAGATGTTTGAAATTAATGTTCCAATTGCTATTATTGATTAATGCCACTTCACAAACAAATTATTGCCATACGTACACAGTTTAATTAAAGTCCGGGGTCCGAATTCCCACATTCCCCATGGGTTTCCAATTAGCTTTTGATTGGTGTTGATTGGTCAAATGTCAAGCATGGCATTTACTACATCACACTCATGTTGATTGTGGTTAACAGCAATAACATCTACAGTCCAAATTAATACAAAATTGCGAGTTGACAGTAATGTACATGTATATTTTAATACAATCGTAAAAGGTACATGTCGAAGCAATCTGTTCCATGATAATGTACTCTGACATCAGTGTTATTTGAGTTCATAAGAAGGAAGTCAGTTTACTTGAGAGGGCGCTGGAAAAGTGAAAGTACAGCTGCATCCCAAAAGTTTGCTCATTTCATATTTTGAAAAACTTTTTCTAAGTCCGGTTGCCCGTATCAGGTTTGCTATGCATTATTCAGTTTTTAAAGCTGTTTTACCTTTGAGATATATGTAAATTAATCATACACATTATTTTTGCAGCCATATTTGAATATAATTACACTGTTCCATCGCGGTTCAATCGAGGATGCCAATATTGCTTAGAAGACTGCGATAAAACAACTCGACACCAGGAGATAAATATTTGTTACATTTATCTAATCACTCTCTAACATTTAATGCAATGTTTCACCTTCATTTTTGAGTTCATGTTAACTTAACTAGGTTAATTAATTCTAATGCATTTAAGAGATTAAACTCATTTTATCATTTCAAATGAACATGCTGAATAACATAATCTGTCATAATATGCAGTTACCTTTGTGTCTGACCATATGGTAAAACAACGAAATTTGACAATAATGAAAGGATGGAAATCATAAGCCTGAGGGACTGCAAGTTGAAATGGAGCACTATTCGACGGAAAATGGCCAGGAACCACAGATGAAGGGTTTCGATTAGAGGCATGATAAAGCTCTACCAGAAACACAAGCCTACCGGAAGTGTAAAGCATCGCTCAATGTCTGGCAGGCCAAAATCTACCACCACGAGAGAAGACAGATTCATAAGAATAGCTTGTCTGGCAGATAGGTATGCTACACTGAACATTCTTCACGGTAGACTGAGGGGTACTCTGGGTAGGAGAATCAGCCGATCAACCATCTCACGCAGACAAAATTCTTTTGGACTTAAATGTTATTTACCTGCTCGGAAACCTCTTCTAAACAAGAAATAAAGAAAAACAGATTTCTGTTGGCCAAACAGGTTAAAAAGTTTTCAACTGTCACAATGGAAGAAACTTTTTTTCGGATGAGTTCATCTTCCGGTGGTTCAGCAATCGTCGGCGGATGAAAGTACGACGTATGAGGCACGAAAGAAACCTCAAACCGTGTTTACGGTCAACTGTAAAACATCCACCCCAGGTTCATGTTTGGGTCATGATCTCTCCAAATGGCCCCCGGAATCCCCAAAAGAGTGCCAGGAACTCTGAACAGCGACCAGTATCGACGACACATCATCATTGACGTCGATCAACATGGCAACTGTTTGAGGTTTCCGGAAAAGACTTTGTTTTTCAACATTTGTCTGTCAATGATGATGATCAAACATGTTAAATTTGTTTAATTCCGTCAATTAGTGTGTTCTTGACATGTATTTGAATTACACTGATTATCAATATCCAAAAAGGAGTGACGTTTTTTTGCGGTTCAGTATACAAGGTGAACTGGGAAATCATGATCGAAATCGTAAAAATACCAGTGCAGGGCTCTACAATAACTTTTTTGAGCAGTGTCACTTGCCCGAAAAAAAAATTGCTTGCCCACATTAATTAATAATAAATTTTCATTACAATTTGTAATTGCAGCTCATCAATAAAATGCCATGATTTAGTGTGTATCAGCATCATCTGTTCTCAATCTAAGAAAGTGAAATCAAAAGATCCTCATTTTAGACGACTTTTACGTCAAGCACACCTGATCAAGACTCAATTAATATTAAGTTTTAATAAAAACAAACTATTTTGAGTTTAGTCGGTGTT
>JAUELE010153492.1:0-13950 GCA_031471655.1 Diodora aspera
TTTTTGCAACTTTGACAGCGAATATCTCACTTAATATTCATCGGAATTGCGCGAAATTTTCGACATTCATTATTTTAATTAGAAAACTTTAATTCAAGAGCAACTTGTTTCAGCTTTTGGTGTACCCTTTAAGCCTAAATTAACCAATACAATTGTTTAAAAATAGCTAATTATGGTTTCCAAAATGCGAGTTATTAGCTGAGAATTTGTTTCAACACAGTATAAAGAGTTGCAATGGTCAAGCGTCTCCTTACATCGTTCAGTTGCCCTGAAGTGGGCGTGGCTTAATTTATTTTTGTTTATCGAGATATGAACAAAATTAAACCAACCAATCAGAATGCAGGAAATCACCTTGAAATTAATGTATTATACCTTAGTCCTATTACATCACATAAATAATTATTTGATGCCCTTTCCAAAAAAGGAAGAGTTAAACGTGACCCACAGAAGAGCCCAAATCGAGATTCATGTAGTGTTGTTATCATTTTCCGAGTGGTTACAAGGAAGCATATATCTTCAATATTGCTAGGCACATTTAGTATAACATTTTGCTAACAGTCAACTCTTCACCATGCAGGATGAAACGATATCGTGTGAGATTAATCACGTTTATATAATCATACGTAGGCCAATGGTATTTTTAGATGCGTGTCACCATTCCTGATCGTTGAATTTCCGTGTTTTACCACACGTATGGTGATCAAGAAATATGACTCGTTCCTTCAGTCCTTCTCATAATTGGGCAGAGATTGATGTCGGGAGAAAATAGTCCAAATATATATATATATGTTAGTTGCTTTTGAGAGGCCCCACCAAGCAAACTATTACAATAATCTAATCGTGAGAGAATTAGAGATCTTGCCAGTGCAGCAGCTGCATCTTGGGAGATAAGATGTCTGATTGAACCAATGTTCTTCAGATGGAAATTGCATGTCTTGCAGATATTGTCAACATGATGAGACATATTTAAATTTGGATCTAAGAGAACCCCAAGATTTCTGACAGATGAAGAGACTTTGATGATGCTTTCTCCAATACAAAGATGCTCGAATGAACATTTCTGAAGTCTTTTGGGCGGGCCAAAAATCATGAGTTCTGTCTTGTCACTGTTCAATTTAAGGGTGTTGCAGTTTGACCAGTCTGCTACATTTTCGACGCAAGATTCGACTCTGGCCCTTTCATCGATTTGTGCGTATGATGACTCTACGCTGATACTTGAGAACAGTTGAGTGTCGTCTGCATAGAAATGATGACTCACACTGTGTGTTGAAATAACCTTGCTCAGTGGTCCTGTATAAAGCGTGAAAAGGATCGGCCCTAACACTGACCCTTGTGGGACACCGCTCACAAGTGTGGAGTTTTCTGAATGACTTGTACCAATCTGAACACACTGTGTCCTGTATTCCGTAATACACTAAGCCTATGTTAAACGGAAAGAATGTATTCTGCAAGAGATTGCCGAGGTAAAGATAGAAGAGATCGTATCTGACTTTGTCGTTGCTGTACAGCGAAAATGATAACAATTGTTTTCAGCCTGTTGCATACATGTACCTTGTTCGTGTGCTGAGGAACACACTTGATACACGCAAGACATGCTAGGATAAACATAACGACAGAGACAGCATGCCAGTATCGGCGACACTTACATGTAAGTCGGCATAACAAAATTAAATGTTTATCAAATATCGACCTCTCGTGACTTTATCATGACTTTAAAAAAAAAACAACACCCCGCATCTTATTAAGTACATGTCGTCATCTGTTCACATGCAGTAATGTTAACAGGTTACTACCGATAAGTGAGTGATTGCCGATGAAACTTCTAACACACAAGCCAAGCAAAGAAGACCTGAGGACATGTTTGAGCGACTATGAACCATGCTGACGTTCTGTTGACGTTAGCATGCTGTATTACTTTGCTCGTCAGCATTGCTGATTTTGGAGAAAATAAATTAAGTTTGTTCTTCCCTCTTTGCTTTTTTGTGCTTAATAAGTCCTTACTTTCTTGTCACTGTTCGGAGACAAAGTTCTTTCAATGCCGCCTAATATGTCATAAAATAGAGTACTTGCAACAGATGTAAACTTCTGTATAACTTTAGAGCTCTTTGGAGGCTTGAATGAAAGCAGTATAAAACGTCTGTAAAATCACTGGCATTTCGCCTGGAAGATCACTTTCCTTTCGCCGCTGTGTCTTGCGTAAGATAAAAATTCTTTGATTAAAACATGACGTGGAGATATCAATTAAACTCATGTGAATAAGTGACTGAAATGATAAATGTTTTTAATAACGTTTGGACAAAATCTCATTGTACATGTACCTGCATTTTGATTTGTGATATAACTTACCAAAAGGATGGACAGGGTGGTTCGTCATACCATTCTGCAGACGGTATAGCCTTTCTAGAACAGAGAAGTAAAACCTCAGTTACAAGAAAGATGTAAAACATTTACCCGGAAACAACCTTTTCTCGTTTTGTTGTAATTTGTAAATCGGCTTGGGGTTATTAATGGGGAAATTTGTGAAACTTTTCACTGGATAATCTATAAAAATGACACCATCAGATTTGATTTGAAAGTTATTATAGAATGATAACATATCACTACACACGCCTTTTACCTTGATCTCCAGGACATCATTTAACCACATTTTCCAATAAAATCAAGTTATGAGACCAGAAATACAGCGCACAGAACCTTGGGCGTTCAAATAAATACGACAGATGACAAGCCAGGTAAATTTATTTAACTGCATTTCTGTTCTCAACGGGCCAACAGGCGTTTGTTTAATAAATTTTGTTCACTGAAAACACTCTGTAGCTTCTTTATATATTTTATTTACAGATTTGTGGGCACAGAAAATCATCACCATTATTTTAAACCGTATTTTATTGATTACAAAAATATGTAATGAATTGCTATAAAATGCAGAAATACCCAAACATAAACCGAAAATTGTGATAATTTGCTCTAAAATGGAGCAACTTGTACTACTGAAAACAGGAATGCATAAGACATTGCTTTTAATTTCACAAATACAGAAACATTATGTTCAGCATGGTACTACATCACAAGATCCAAGCGCCCCGCAACTTTGGATTTTTTAAATGTTTTAAGGTAAAAGGTCACACTATCATTTAAATCTTTGCTTCTGTTCTTGTTGGTCGATGATCACAAACGCTGTAATAAAAGTCGATTCAGTCAGTTTATGTAAACATAATCATAATCATAATAATAATAATAACAATCAGAAGATCAGGAATGTTCCGGGTTTCAACACTAGGAGCACAGCCTTTCTGACAGTCTGTGTAATGCAGAAGGCTGCTGTGTTGGAGAGTCTCCATATTGTGCGCAAGGTTCTTGGTGGGTTCGACTAGGAAGCGCTTCCTGGGAGTCAGTCCCATTCGCTGTCTGCGATGCAAGGGTACCTGAGCTGATGATGATCCCTCGGGGAGTGACTGTGCCAGGACCACCCGACCCTTTCTGCTGTATAGTATTTATCTTTTTAATCTGTACATAATAATAAAAACAATAATAATAATAATAATACTATTTTAACGCGCATATATCCATGCTCAATGCACGCTCATAGCGCACAACAAAATATGAAAGTCAGGAAAAGAAAACTTCACTGAAAAGATGAGTTTTGAGGTCACGTCGGAAGACGCTGAAGGTTTCTCTTTGTCTTATATGGAGAGGAATTTGAGTCCACAAGGATGCTGCCGCAAATTTGAAGGACCTCTTCACAAAGTGAGCTGAAGATGCTTTTAGTTGACAAAGAAGAAATTTGTTCTCGGATCGAAGGGAACGTGTTGGCCTGTAGGTGGATAAACGATTGATTAAGTACCCTAAAGCATCCCCGGACAATCACCTGTAGGTAAGACAAAGAGTTTTAAAAGCAATTCTCTGCCCCACTGGAAGCCAATGCAGATCTTACAGTTCAAGTGGTTTGTGATCTGATGACTTCATTAAACACACAATCGTGGCTGCCGCGTTTTGGACTCGTTGCAATCGTTGCATCTGAGTCTTGGTCCCCCCAATGAGGGGGTATTGCAATAGTCGAGTTTGGATGTCACAAGTGAAAGTATATATTTATCATTCCAAATATTGTTTTTTGAAAAGAGAACACTGAGTTTGGCCACGTATCCAGCTATAAGTACACTGGAGCATCCCCGGACAGACACCTGTAGGTAAGACAAAGAGTTTTAAAAGCAATTCTCTGCTCGACTGGAAGCCAATGCAGATTTTTCACTGCAGGTGTTATGTGATCTGATGACTTCATTAAACTTACAATCGTGACTGCCACGTTTTGGACTCGTTGCAATCGTTGCATCTGAGTCTTGCTCCCACCAATGAGGGGGTATTGCAATAGTCGAGTTTGGATATCACAAGTGAAAGTACAAGGAGCACTGTATTAATGTAACATTAAACGAAACAGACAATACCAGGTCAGTTCAAGTAAGTTCAAGACATGGTTTGTATGTATTTTAGTATCTTTAAGTGCACGGTTTATTAAGTTGTGTAATGTTGTATTTGAGGTGAGGGTTTCATGTTGTATCGGTTTTCATTCAGGCATTGCCAACAACCTGGTGTAGGTTTTGTACTTCTGTCTGTACAATGTCATCTTTTTCTTTGTAGGTGCACGTTCACGTTGTCGCATGATATTGTTGTAAATAAATAGTTTGCTTACCTCTTATATCACTGACCGTGGTAAACGCGAATAAAGTCTGAAGTCTGAAGTCCTACCAAACGTTTAATTAACATTCGTTTAGCCTAAGAACAGAAGTCTCCGGACCCGGGACTCATAGTAGCACGTGCCCCGACCAACGTCAGCCCGATCTTTGAAATTGTTTGCAATGTTTTCACAAAATCAACCATCCATATATTACGTAAACTCGTGAAAAGGGATGTGATTGTCCCATTGTGTATGTGGATTTAGAAAATGTAAGTGTGTATGAAATATGTTGTCCATCCTCTCCACCACCTTCACACAAGTCTTCGATTCAGCACTGGTTTCTTAATATGGCAGTACTAAGACCACTGCGTGTCTTTGCCATAGCTGGTCTTGACGACTATCTGCATTTCATTCTATGATTAATACAAGTATCAAAATATCACTTTACCAGGTAGAGGTTTCTGTTACACGCGTCTCGTGCCAGCGGTTACGTTGCAATTACTCACATTATCTGTAGGGTTCGCATCCTGTTAGATTGTTTAATCATGGACATAATTGACCTTCTGATCCTCGGGGATTTGGGTAACATATGCACGCTCTTTCAACGACTGGTTATTAATATGTAGCCATAGGACTTATCTAAACTAGCGCCTTAAGGGAACCCTGTTCTGTAATAGTAATAAGATCTTAATTAGTTTTAAGCTTAACTTGTTTCAAAACAATTTCCATACTTAGAAGTTATGCCTAAGGTTGCTGTCTCGCCGAGGAAGAAACTCATTTGGAATTGTGGCATATGAGGATAATTATATTTCCGCTTCCGGTAAAACCTTACATTTGTGACAAGGGGGATAACGATTGCCTAAACCGTTATGGGAATGAAAGGTAAACGAACTAGATAGGAGTGACATTTAGTTGGGATAAAATAAAATGTTTGAAACAAAATACAACTGGACTTTGAGTTGTACCTGATAATTATTGCTACTTCTTTAGGTTGGTCGTGAACTGGTCTGACTTGGATACCAGGATATGTGACTACATGCCTGGCGTCTTAAATACTGAAATGTTAATTTCAAGGACTGGTCTATTTTAGGGAGCTCAAGCATACCAGAGTATTCCTTGTAGAGGCGGGTACTGGAGTAATCGAGTAGTAACGTATAACTCGAGTACATGTGTGAAGTCTCCCTTCCTAGAGTCAGCTGTTCAAACACAAGATGCCTGATCTGCCCTTCTGTCTCACATCTAATACTAAAACAGTTACCCGTTAGATTTCTATAAAAAAAAGTATATAACAAACGGTTACTTTTGTAAAGGTGTGGGACCAAGGCTCCATTCTGTGTCTTTAGTGTAGATAATAATTAATTAAACATTGAAACTAAATGCTTTTGTTGTATTCATTAAATCATATATCTGACATTGGTAGAGGGACGGTTGCGCAGACGAGGACATTTCATTTTGTGAAGTCGGGAATGTGCACGAGCGTGCAATTCTTGACACCTGTGACTAAACGTTCTGCTGGACTTTGGACTATCCACCACGTGGATTATCAGCATAAATCAATGAGACGAGAAGCGCAAAGTACAGTCCAATATACTCAACTTCCCTCCATCAGCAGTTACACGTTTCAGGTGCCTTTAAAATTTGTATGCATGGTCAGTGATTTCACGGTGCAGTACCTGTTGTGTGTTCAATCCAAGCTGAATTTTGGCACTGGAAGAATACGTTCACATTTCTGACAGTTTCGAAAAGGTACCCAGTTTTCGTTGCGTGTACTGATGCTATTTACGTGCATAGCCACTTCCCAAACTTACACCATTGGGAAAATACGCATCCGACTACACTTAGGCCATTAGGAAGCACTGAATATTGCCACCATTTATAATCATTCTCTGTGACAATCGCATTTGAATTCATTTTGACCGGTATTTTCTTTAATTAACAGACTAATCTAAAATCAAAGTTCTGGCGTGACACTCTTAAAAGTTGTAGTTTTTACTTTTAAAGGATGTCCTAAAAATACGGCCCGTCACTCGATCGCGAAGAGAATTGACTTTTGGAGCGCCACGCAACGTGCTTATTGATCAGAAGTTAGCAAATCTTGAGCAAAAACTGTTTAATTTGAAACCGATGATCTTTAACACAAGCATCTTGACTCTGACACGTTTAAAGTTAGATACGTGATCAAACTCAATGTTTTCCTTTTAAAAAGACCTTTGGAACGATAACTATACATACAATAATGTACATATCGCGCATAATGTACAAAAGATATGGTAAATATGTTGGTTAAGCGGTCTCTTAAATGGCCGTATCTATTTTCTGATACCTAGAACAAACTTAGAAAAAAAACCCAATGCTTTCAACTTTATTTAATCTTGAACATATGCATAAACCTTCAGAAACGTTGCACTTGCAATTAAATGCATTTGGCTCACATTCGCAAAGCATTCGACAATCGACAGAGCATTCTTCGGTAAATCCTCAGAGAAAGGTTCGGAATGAGGCTGGCTTTTTAAAACTATACTGAAGTCCGAAAGGAAGTATACCAAATGATTTCAATTATTTTCCCTTACGTCTTTATACCATAGTTGATCAAAAGAATGCTTGGGTTTCGGTGAGTGTAATTTGATTGACATCATCGCATTGATAAACCTTCCAAATCTTGAAGGGATATCTCTTGTATATCCAACGCATTTGTGAATTTATTCAGTAGTCTCTCAAAATCGTGGTACACTTTCTTTTGGACGCCAGTATACAGGGGCAGAGGTCTAAAAGTGAGATTTGTTGAAGAGATTTGCTCTGAAAGTGTCAAAAGATGGTGCCGTTCTGATGTCAATCGGAAGGGCATTCCATTTCTGGGTGGTTGATACTTGAAAGGATCGTGCCCAAAAGAACTTAAGTCTCCAGGATGGGACAGAAAGCTGAAATGTGTTACATGATTTTAGTGGCCTGGGTGGATAGACCAGATTCTGCAGTTATGGCGGCGCTGAGTAAACGTTAAGATCGAATGGTTTCTAATGATTGGCGTGATTAGATGGTGCTGCACTGTGTCGTTAAACAGGTTGGGAGGAGGGAGACAAATACACTTTTGCATTTTGCAGCCCGCGCCACTAACATCGGGTAGAACCACCTCTGTTGGCAAGACATGCAAGAGTTCCTCAAGGCATGCTTCTGATTAAACGACGAACGTCAGTTTGACTCATTCTGTTCCACTCATCAGTGAGATGAACACCGGTCATAAAGAGAGTGTTGGGCGAATGTTCACGACAAATTATTGTTGCACAAAAGCTGCATGTTTCTCAGTTCTCAACAGATGGTTGGCCTGACCCCAACAAACAATGATCGATGCGGCTAGGCCTGACTGTTTACTCTCCTGCAGACACGATCATATCAGTTCCATTTGTCAACACCATTAGATCAGAAGATATGACTTGATGCTCACTAACATCCTCTAGTGTTATGGTATAGTGTATATACAGTTCAGGAAAGACAAGTGAGGTAAAAAAAAAAAAGGCCCAGATAGAGTTGCATAATTGTATACTATAATCAAACTAATAAAACTATACACGTAGCTAGCTATACAGTACAGTGTTAGGCTTTACCAAAAGCCTTTGGGACTCACAGACCTAATGTCCAAAATTAGACAATTATTTTCTACTCGGCATGTATTGCAGAAGAGACACCTCTGTCATCAGTGAGGTGTTGAATGACTTGATGTAGTGCAAAATGTCAACTGGATGCTGACAAACCAAAACGATGTCATTATCTGATGGGACACCAGATCATCAGTGGTTGAAGCAAGAGTGGCAATTGTGGAGTAGATATCCAATCCCTTGGACTTTGAACCCAGGACCAACACCAGATCCTCACTGCGTGAAGCAAGAGTGGTGATTGTGGAGCAGATACCCAATCCTTTGGACTTTGAACGCCGGACCAACACCAGATGCTCAGTGCGTGACGCAAGAGTGGCAATTGTGGAGTAGATATCCAAACTCTTGGACTTTGAACCCAGGACCAACACCAGATCCTTACTTCGTGAAGCAAGAGTGGTAATTGTGGAGCAGATATCAAATCCTTTGGACTTTGAACTCCGGACTAACACCAGATGATCAGTGTTTGATATTAAACCTCTTGTGAGGAACCAGTGAACATCTATTGCAAATGGTGTCCATCTGAAGACAGAATCTGAGCATATATACTGACTTCCAAAAGAAGCGCTATCGAACAAATAAATAAGTTCAACCTCATTTCCAATCCATTCGCTTTTGTGTCACTATTCATCAACGATCTCTGTTGTCATAGATTGCCATTTGAGTCCGCTAGAACAACGTTCTTTTGAAAACACATCTCTTACATCATGTAACGTTAGCTTCGTTTTCCTCCATCGTATTTCAAAGTCGTTTCTTTTGGACATTAGTATGGATATTTCCCTACGGGATTGTGGACTTGACAATCTTTCCACTTGGTGAACTAGAACGATGTGCAGACCTACGAAGCGTGATGATCTCCCATCTGTACGGATATAATTAAAGGAAATCTGTCGTTTGAACTAATACACGACGCATTGTCACTAAGGCTTAAAGTAACGTTTAACTAGTTCAACCCTTGTGCCTGATATATCCCTTTCGTTGATAACTGAACCTATTTGGTAATTACTGCTTACTGAGTGCAAGTATATACTGACGACCAAAAGAAACGCTACAAATAAGAAATAATTCAATCTCTTTTCAAACACCATGTCTCTTTGAGTGACTGTCCATCAAAAGTCTCTGCTGCAGTGGATTGTCATTTGGCTCTCATGCTAAAATATGCTTTCTTGAATACATATCCTTTACATTTTACAACATATGTTGTTTTTCCCCGATCGTGTTTCAAAGTCTTCGTATAGTTTCTTTCGGACATCAGTATAGATTGGTCTGAAAAAGATTCATACCCATGACAAGAACCTTTAGTAGTGTGCAGTGTCCACTTGCTATCAATAGTGTTAACAGTATTACGGAAACAGGAAGATTATATTAATAACCGTATGCATCCTAGCAACCATTATCCTTGAGTTTGTAATTGTAAATTCAATATGTGAGAAATATACCCACCCGACAGTTTTGGTCGTGGGCTCGCGACCAAAACTGTCGGGATATCAGTCGATACACCGAGGAAGTGTGGGTATATGTGTCTTATACCCCACTCCGGTCGAGTTATAATCATTACACACAAGTATATTTCACATAATAATTATTTTACATATTTGCCTAGAATGTCTCTAAAAATAACCACCCAAAGGAGGCCTCACTGGGACTGGGACGCATTCACATTTGGCAGAAGATATTGTGTTTTGACATTAACAAATTTAAACAAAATTGGTTTTTGATCATTGGGATGGTATTTTTTTTAAAGTTTTAAATTTGTAAATTGTGTAACGGATCCAAGTGATACACAATATTCCTGGTGCCATGTGATTCCCACGTCTTCTGGTAAATTGAATTGGAACACAAGATATGTGATTTTTGTAAGAGTGACGAATTTAGCCATGATAATATGATTTTATCTGTAAACTGCAATTTAGCTAATTACTATATTGCTGAGAAGCAAATGAGCCATCGTGACCTTAAACTGTTAATGTTTCTTTGATTCTCTCCTTCTTTAAACCCATCCTCTTTATTCAGGTGACGTGTGTGTGTGTGTTTGTTTGTGTGTGTGTGGGGGGGGTGTGTGAGGGTGTGTGTGTGTGTGTGTGTGTGTGTGTGTGTGTGTGTGTGACAGGTGGTATCATGACAAAACGACGTCTAATTCAAACTGTTTGCTCATTAAAACGGAAACCGAAGATCTCTATACGACAACAAATGCATATACATCTTTCAACGAATCAATTCTGCAAGAATTCCCAAAACCATATGCATTTTATATGAGTTGAGGGAATTCAACAAAGCCTATGCTAATGCTTTAGATGATTTTTTTCATTGAAGGGCATTGACGTGCGATGTGTGAAATTGGATATGATAAAGAACTGAAAGAATATGAATTATAATAACAGCAAATGACTTTGAAACTGAGTACCAAAACGGCGTTATTTGATCGATCTTGTGGTTGGCAAAATATCATAAAATGCCGACGTAAATGTCAAGAGCATGAATATCAAAGATACGAATGTATTGAAAATGCCATTTACTATTTCAAGACAAGCGGACAAGTGGACAAACAATTGCAAATATTTCAGTTATTCACTTAAAATAATAGGATCTAAGTACAAATTCCAAGAGATTGACATTCGTCATGGCGAAGTACAGATTTAAAAACAAAGAAATATGATTTAGATGGGGATGTCAGAAGAGGGTCGGGTGGTCCTGTCACAGTCACTGCCCGATGGATCATCATTAACTCGATTACTTTGCCCCATCTACGCGCAACCAAGACAGCAAATAGGACTGACTCCCAATAAGCGCTGTTATGTCGAACCCACCAAGAACCGTCTGCAAAACATTGAAACGTCTAAACAAAGCATCTGCATTTCATAAACTCAACCATCTGAAAGGTAGTCTGTCTCACATGAATAACTAATTTTATCCTATGCCAGTCTACTATTGTAAGCCCACACCGTTTTCAGTTCAGCAAGTCTGGATAAAGGCAAATCTAGAATTCAGCTTGAAACTGGACTACTTCAGAATTTTCTTCTAAAAATTACAGCTTACAATAGATTATTAAAATATTACATAATAACATCCCAGAGACTAATAGTCACTCTATCAGAAAGGCTGTTTTAAAGCCACTTAAAATGCACACAACGTTCCGGATATGTTTTTAAACACTCATCAGTATGCTGGTGCCAGCAGCCCACAGGTTTGAAATATTAATGTGAACTATCAAAACCCACACGTCAAGCTGACGGCTATCTTCTCGGGTTTAGGTTACAGAGATAAAATATTTATTCGATGCGTTTTTGTTTCACATAAAAAACGCCCAGAGCTACATTAGTTTTTTAATATCAACATCGTTGAAACAGTCATTTCAGATGGCATACTAAAAATTGTTTTCTAACAAACAACATTCTACGTAAGCTCTGAAGATCATGCTGAAAATATACATTTTAACAGCTATAACCTACGCATGGTAAAGCACCTCCGGTGCACGCTTTAGTAGATCGAGTTACTCTAGCATAAGTATGTTATATACTAGTATATTTAAGTACTGCCGAAACTACCCATATGAGCATATTTTATAGGGCGTTTTCATGCAGTAGTGTTACTGTCACAAATTTACCAATTACCATAGAAGTCATTTGAAAATATAATGTTGAAGTTTATTGAATTTTAGAAAAGTTTGCTTCTCGTGAAATATGCCTCAAAATCTTAAATTCATGATGCATCGACACTTACAGCATACTGTATGCATATGTTGTTCATAATTGTCACTCTAAACATGCACACACTGGCATGTGACATATGCGCCAATATGCTATCACATGGATTCCGGATGCACTGCTTCTTGTAAATAGTGTTATTCCCATGTTTGACCCTTACCTTCTTTTGATTAGTATAAATATTCACATTTTTATTTTCTGCATGCCTATTCAGGAAATCCGTATCGTTTAGTGTAAAACGACAAGAGCAATGTTGCCTTTCGGTCAGAAAGGGTGTTAGAACATTTCTTCACATGATGTATGTTAAACGTACTTAGTTTGGACAAGCGAGCTGAAAATTGGATTAGGGCCCCTACTTTCCACGTTATGTATTTTTTTCGTGAAAGGGTAATCCAATTCATCGTCCCACACGGTGCCTGTGGCAATTCATCAATTGTGTTACGTTTTAAAAATGTATAAAGCCTATTCGATCTTGAACATGTGAAAAAGCTAAGCTCTATTTGTCATGAAATCACTTCCAGAGTTTTTCCTTTAAACTAAAAGCTAACTTTATAAGCAATGATGTATTAGAGAGGATTTCAGCCTTACAATTATACTGGCCCAAGAAAAACGACCGATACCTCGCATATTAATCTTTCTTCATTGTTTGGGTAAGCATTTATACTGACGATCAAAAGAAAGTGTGCCGAAACATTTTTTGGTCATAAACAATTTACCCATTATACTGTTCGAAAACAATCCTGTTGACATTTTAATGGTGATTATTGTGTATTATCAGTTCTGACATCTCGCGAAAAATGCTCATACCTTCGAAGTAAACGTTTGGCATCACTTTTGGGGTTTTTCCTTTTTCATCATTCCTCAAAACTGATCGGTGTACTTTCTTTTGATCGTCAGTATAATTATATCAGTTGTACTTACCAGCACTGAAAAGACACCACCAGTAGGTGATGACACTTTAAAGAGATGCATACATGTACATACACATGAAAATTATAGTCTTTCTTAAACACCAATTTAATATTTTCCATATCGACAATGTTACCAGTTCAGGAGCTTTGGATTTGTGACTCGGAAATGGTGTTTCCAAGCTTGCAGATGATCATTCTCCAGCGTTGAAAGAATAATGCGATTTCTTTTTTCAGCGCAGTAAATAGTTTCGAGCCAAACACTTTAAACGTAAAGAACGCCTTTCCATGCAGTGGTTATAAATAGCCGAGCTATAAATAGCCTACCATCGGTACAAACTGGTTTTCTGAACAGATTGATTTTTGACGAACGGCGTTGAAACAAACATTCAATTTCAGCAGTAAAAAGTGATGCGATTTATGCTTGTACTGTATTTGGTCTTATGTCAATATCGACGAGAATCAATCCTTAATTCGTATTTGAGAGTTACCCTGCACTACAACTAAAACGCAATTATAATTTCTTAGTCTGTCGATCTTATTGTATTAAACATTCTCCCAGCTTTGCAACGTTATTACAACATTCCATCAAGCCTTACATTGTTGCAAAATAAGAAACCGTTTAAAATGCATCGTATACCTTTACTGTCTGACAAATCTAAGTTGAGCTTGCGCAAAGGTCGAAATATAGTCCGGTAGACGAAACAGCTTTCTCAGATTAGTTCATTTAATTTTGAGAGGTTGACAAGCTACACGCACGTGAAATTCATGAGACCAATGCTTTAACGTTATGTTGCACTGTAATTAATTCTCCCACATGCATTATAAAGGAGCAGATGAATGAGAACATGATTTTTTAAATTTTTAAAAAAATATTTTTGGCGGAACTAACCGTGTTCCATTTTTTTTTTTAAATGCAAGGACGGCACAAACACATAGATTAGATGAATGATAATGATTATGTTGCCATGGTTATCCTTTTTCGGAGTGGGACTTCGTGACTGGTACATGCTCCCGCT
>JAUELE010153602.1:0-13950 GCA_031471655.1 Diodora aspera
TTGCACATCACATTGCGCTATGGCTGAAATATTGCCCCCTGCAATGTAAAAATCCATTTCACTCACTCACTCACTTAAATGTACATGAATGTCTTTTTGTATAATAATAATAATAATAGTAATAATAAACAACACCATGGGCATGGTGCCCTGACAGAAATTCCCCTCGCAATAAGTCTCGGGTGTGGGATAGACTATGGATGAAAAGATGCTAAAAGCTAAAATCATTTTATGTACTTTATCCTTGATAAAGGTGTTTGTCTTTTTTCTTTTCCAGCTACGGATCACTCTGTTGACAGATATTCCTGTTCAAGTGGATGGAGAACCTTGGATACAGCCTGCTGGCCAAGTTGTAGTTCTCAGATCAGCCCTCAAGGTAGGTGAACGAGTTTTATCACTAGAGTGATGTCCCTTGGTTCATGGCATCATGACAGACATAATGTGACGTGAAACATTGTTGATTATGACCCTTCCTGAAAGGTAGTAGACATCTTGTACATCGCACCTTGCGAGTCTTACGAGCATTGATTGTTACTCTCCGAAGGCCACAAGGTGCTCCAGTAACTCAACGCTCATCATAATTATAAGGCCATGTAAAAAGAATTGTCTTGTTTTTCGTCACCTTTCTAACTCAACTGGTGACTGATTTTTAGTGTCGGGCAGTGATAAGAAACAAGAAAAATGTTTTTAATGACCTAAGACAACTTATTTTGCAAACTTTTAATTTTATCTTTCTTTCTATTGATCTCTTTGTGAGCTCTCTACTTGTCATCATGTTGTGTTATGGTTGAAACATTGCCCATGCCATTCAACACAGTCAGTCAAAATGTTGCATGATGGCTCAAAGTTGAGTTGAGAGAACAGAGATGATGTTTCATGTTGCAGGGGCAATGTTGTTGCCATGATGGTCGAGGTGCACAACTGAAAGATTGCATGAAGACAGAAAGATGCTTGAAGTCTGAAATCTGATGTCATTTTCTTTCTTCTCTTTACAGGCGACAATGCTTAAGAAGAGCAAGAACAAAATCAAGCGGCGGAACACGGAACCAAGCATCTTCTTCCCAGAGAATGAGCCTCTCAAGCCACAGTCTCCAAGTGAGGAGAGTGGACCTCTTTAACGCCGTCAGTAGTTAGCTCCCTTGATTTCAGCAGGCAACTTTCAAAATGGCTGACAGATTTTGTTTGTCTAAATTCTTTACCTCCAAGGGAAATGTCCTTTGATTGTAATTTTTGTTTTAGAGTCGTGATTTGTAATGTATTCAGCCATTTTGTAAGTGTCCCTTTCATCAAGGATGTGCTTTTGCTCTTTATATTATTTTATTTGAATTATTTTTGGCGTTTTTCTTTTCGGCTAATTTGTTTTTCTTTGCATGAAGTGTTTTTGAATGATACAAGTTTTTTGGCTCTTAAAGTGTATTTTTTGTAGATATCTGGCTCATAGAAACTGAATTTTATTAGTAGTTACTGAATATAATTATTTTTGGCTTGCTATATTTCTCATTATATTTTAGTAAAAATTGACTAGGTTGAATGCATTTCTATAACTGCATATATTTGTATATATATGCACTAACCAGAGACTCTGGTAGTAACACTCCACTGAAAAAAGATTGACACAAGTTATCTCCCCTTTCTACATAGTACGATTCAGATAAAGGCAATGTCCAAGAAAATAGTAGTAGGCGTATTGCTGTGTTAAATAGACTTCAGAAAGTTTTAGGTTAACTTTGCTTGAAAGAGTATTCCTTAGTGAATTCAATATATATTTGTGCATAAGACTGCAGGTTATGGCAAAAGCCTCACTCACTCACTCACTCACTCACTCACTCACTCCTATGAAGAACAAACATGCTTAGGTTGTTGTCATCTTACTTTTTGACCAATCAGAAAGTGTCCTCAGCGAAAGCCTGTAGCCAATCATGTGGTGCGTCTCTCCCAACACTTGGTGAAGTTTTTGGACACTGCTGTTGTTGTTATGTTTATTTGTCAAGAGTTGCTTCCCTTGCTAACTTCGTTTCATCAGTCATGTGAAATTTCATTGGTTGTCGGTATTTAGCACAGTGGATTCTCCACTACACAAAACTTTCGTTCATAGGAATGAATCCCGGGTATATGTGACTTGGCCGACGCCTTCATCAAATGCCCTGGATTCATTCCTATGAGCGAAAGTTTTGTGTAGTGGAAAAAGAATCCAGGGTATTTGATGTAGGCTTCGGCCAAGTCACAAATACTTTCTATTTTGAGGATGTGGGTCTGTGTGATGATTAGCTTTGCACTGAAAAGCTATATGGTGCTTCAATGGCTTCTGCAATCTTTTGATATGACTTGCTGTCATGAAAAAACTTTCAAAATTTTTAGTAGGATGACGTGAAAATGGGGATTTGTTGCTCGTATTTCGTTCTCTTCTCTCCTTGAGCTATGACTGGAATATTGTGAACTGTGACTCCAACTCTATACCTTTAAGCTATTTCCTCTTGGCTCATGTGCGTCACTGTGTGTCGGACAGGGGTGGTGCCAGGAATTCTCCGACGTGGGGGTTGAGGTCTCTGACAAGTTGTCTGAATATCCGGCAAATATACACATTTTTAAATGATAAAATTGCTATATTTTTCCTGTTTTGGAGGGTTTTGGTGTTGGGGCATGTCATATTGAAATGGCAGGAGAGCTAAAATTTACTCTCCTAGAATCTCTAATGAGAGCATTTGACTCTCCTTAACTTACAGGCAAATGACATTTGAATACATAATAATTAAGGAGTGCTATACATTATGCAGCTCAATAAAATTTAAGGAGCTCTAAGCAGCATAAGCAGGATCGCATCTCTATTAATGACATGCCCTGTTGCATTTTGGCTGGTTGAAAAATATTGGCTCCACTTAAATGTTTTGAATATTTTGTTCAATGTCGGGACAGAAATCTTGCTAGGAAACAACTGTAGATGTTGTATGATGTATTTTTGGTTACATAGTAGTGTAGAGGTATATTTTATAAAGGCTTTGGTGCTTAAAGCATTGGTTTTTGTGAATGTGCATGGTGAACATCGTTTTTAAAGATCTGTTGGAGCTCTATGGCTGAAATATTGCCCTTGCAACGTAAAACATCATTTCAACTCGACTCAATTGTAAGAGCTCAGTTCAGCATGGTGGCAAAAAATTTGAAATTTTATATATTTTCCTTAGCAAATTATCGTCTTTAGACCCCTTCTCTTTTGGATTTTAGACCCCTTGTTGATCTCGACCCCTCCCCCTCTCCCTCTCCCTCTCCCCACCGATCAGGGAATTCCTTGGCCACCCCTGTTTAATTCAAGACAAATTGTAAGGTTTGCACTGTCAGTGTAACCTGCACTGTCACCATAACCCTTGGCTTCAAGCAGTTTAAGTTTTGTTAAGACTTGTTCATTTATCTCAAAGAATTCAGTGAATAGAATAAAAATGTTAATTGCTAGTGGGTCCTGTTGATGATCACCTGTTTTTGCATCTCTTTTCCAGATTAGAAAGTGCTATGGGCAGTGTATGTAGAGATGTACATATACATAATGCCATTTGTAGCTGCAATAGCTTGGAGAAGAAGTCTGGTTCAGGGGATATCGTGTTACAGAGGAGCAGAAAGAGTGATCAAATTAACTGATGGGTAGGCCGAACAGTCTGGCAGTCAGGCATAAATCTAGAAGTGTGACCCTGTTTGTGGTGGCAGAGGAGGAATCTTGGGAAGACATGGGACACGTTTGGTGGAGATGCGATGATGGGTAGCTTACAGATTTTGAGTTCAGATCTGTCAGTCGCTTTGCAAGTCAGTGAAGATTGAGTGTTCTAAGTTGACAGATGTTACTTTAAGATCTGTGTGCTCTCTGTCTACTGTGAGATCATTGGTGAAGACAGGCTGATGCGAAGATGTTTGACTGTTTGACAATCAAACTGTGATATTGCCAAGCCCCGCAAAGCTGAAACGAGTACCTCAAGATTTGACAGGAAGTACCCCCATTAGAACAGATCTGCAGCGAATGCTGGGCAGTATTTAATTGGCTGTTACTGCACATGGAAACATTACCGTGACTCAAGAAGACAGTTGGATTTTCCTAGATTTGTCTAGTCTGTAGTCAAGTCAAATTTGCCATCTGTCTTTTTCAACCTTTAAATGTGTTTTTACATTAAGCTGTTTCTGTCGCTCTTGAATTCAGACATGAAGTCTATGCATATTTTTGACACCATTTTTACACTAAGGTAGATATCAAACCAACAGATAATCTCTTGTTGACCCCTTTCGTAGTCCCTGACCCTCAGCTCCGGGCACTCAAAGATATTACACACGTCAACTTTCTCTCTCAGCTCAGCATTGTTACCTAGTTCCTGACAAGAAATATTGGTAGTGTGTGGGAAATAATATATTTGTCAAGCTCACGTAAAAGAAAAAAGGCCTCGTTAATTTCTGTTAAATTAAAAGGCAGGAAACGATTCATGTTGGGTTGAGATCTGTAGAGGTTTTTACTCGCTTCGCCTTTTGACTTCTCCAGTTTTTGTCTTCAAGTGACAAAAAGACTGATTATTTGATCTGTTTCACGTCTTGGATGTTTGCTTTTCATAGAGACCAAAAAATGTCATGCATAGCTTTCAGTTTCAATACATTAAAACATTAATAAGTGCATATTTAAATCAAAACACTTCTAGTTTTGTTGGCCATTTGTTTGGATGTAGCTTTAAGGTTAGTTTTGGTACTCTTTATCAAGTGAAACTTACGGAGTGTTTGTACGATGCTACCACAAGTTGTGTATCAGGGATGAAGAAATGGTTAACCACTCAATCTTGACACCTGAGAAAATCTCATGTCCGTAAGGTTTATACAATTATTTCTGTTACCTCACCTGAGCAGAAGGTTCAGGTGAGGTATTCTGATCACTTTTTGTCCGTCGTTTGTCTGTATGTATGTACATGTATGTAGGGCTATGTCTGCCTGTAAACCCTTTTGCATTTTCAACTTCTCCAGAACAGCTGCATGTCAAATCACCAAACTTGGCACAAATGTTCCTCTAATGGTCCTGCAAAAGTGTTGTTACTTTTCATAGTGATTGGACCGCCAAATATGGTTACCCTAGCCTCTGATTGGCTGAGACAAAATCAACTTCTCCAGAACTGCTCAACTCCCTCAACTTGGCACAAATGTTCCTCTAGGGATGCTACAGGCCGCAGGATGGTGCAGTGGTAAGCACATCAGCACGTCAGCCCAGCATTCTGCCAGCCTTGGCGGTTGTGGTTCGAGTCATGCCCGGGCACCTCTCTTTCAGCCCGGAGAGACAGGAACCCCAACACCAATGTGATGGTGGTGAGACCATGTTGATTAGGCTGAAAGATTGCTGAAAACCACATAAAACCCCAAATCACTCAGTTGGGCCCATACAAAAGTGTTGTCATTTTGCGTAGCAATCAAAATTCAGACAGCTGTGGTGGTCTCTGGCTGAGATAAAAGCAACTTCTTCTCGAGAACAGTTGCATACCAAGTCACCAAACTCGACACAAATGTTCATCTAGTGGCCCAGTAGAAATGTAGTCATCAGACCTCCAAGATAGCTGCCATGGCTTTTGATTGGTTGACACAAAATGGACTTCTTCCTTAGAATGGCTATATGCTGAATCACCAAACTTAGCACAAATGTTCTTATGTTGGTCCTGAAGAAGTGTTATCAATTTTCATTGTATTCAGATTTTTAAAGATGGCCACCCAGGCTTCTGATTTGCTGAAAATGAATTTACTACTTCTTCGCAAGTCATCAAACTGGGCACAAATATCCTGATCCTGAAGAAGTGTTGTTACTTTCCATAGCTATCAGTATCAGACTTCAAGATGTCGTCATGGTTTCTGATTGGCTAAGCCAAAATTGACTTTTCCTTGAGAACTGCTGCATCCCGAGTCACCAAACTTACCACAAATATTTTTAGTGATCATGAAGAAGGGTAGTTGCTTTTCATAGGGATCAGTACTCCCAAGATGACCACCATGGCTTCTCATTGGTTGAGATAAAATCAACTTCTCTAGAACCGCTGCACAAAAACTTGACACAAATGTTCTTCTGTTGGCCTTAAGGAAGTTTTGTTACTTTTGGTTGTGATCAGGACTCCGATTCCTTTGAACTACTTCAGAGTCTATTGAAAGAGGGTGCATTGGCATTATAGAAATTTCTTATTGCCCTCAGAATATATTCACATCAATAACCACCCACGCATTTAGAAGCTTGCCAAAAATGTGGGGTTGGGGGTTATTGCATTTTCGCTGAACCTTATGTCTGTGAGCATTCTTTTACAAAAAAGAAAAGCTAAACATGAAGATTTGAAGGTGTTTGAAAGTGGTCTCTTCTCCTAACAGAAAATAACCTGTGGTACATTGAAATTACCAATTTACAATACCATTTTTACATGTAGATGTTATTAGGAAAGGAAACAGATCATGGCATTGTATATAGGTGTGTGGACTCGGGTGAGGGTTGTGGCCTTGTGGGCGTCTTGTTGAAATAGTGTCACAGTATGTCTGAAGAAACTATCTCTAATGCACTTTCACGTTTCTAAACAGTATCATACATTGTAACATGATGTATTAAGAGTGGCCAGGTTACCGTTCTTATCACTTACCAAATTTAATTGTCAGTGAATTGAAATGGCAAGAGCATCCATGTTGTGACCAAGCAATCCAAGATTTTATTAACTGTTCTGATGTGAATTGAGCCGATTTTATTATTATAGTATATGTCTAATGCAGACTAGCAATTTTGAATTGCTTGTTTCTGAAATTTAAGATTGCTGCAGTTTGAAATCACTTGTCTAGTGTGCACCTTCAGGGAACAAACCAGACTGCTTATACATGTACAAACAGAGCTCATCTTGGCACTTTTCGACTAAAATGGCGTCTTTTTCTTTGTTGCAATTGGAACAATTTGTTCTAATTTGTATAATTATGTAATGTATGAGCTCATGTGTTGATTGATTTAGCAAAAAGTTCTTGCCCGATTTTAGGCATTGCACACTAGTCAACTGATGAGAGAGTAATTCATGTCGCTCAAAAATCAAACCCGTTTGATTTCTGCACGCACAACCAGAGACTGGAGATTTTCCCTGTGCATCTCGAAAGCGATTTTGAATTGCAGATACATCCAGTTCAAAATTGCAAGTCCATGCTAGGCTTTGAAAATTAGTGAGATAAATGCGACTCCGACTTCTGATCACCGTTTGAAGGTAACTACTTCGTTTGAAATTATTTTGAAGGAATTCGATTTCATTACAAATATGTTTTAACATAAATAACTTAAGTAATTCGTAGAAAAATGCATTTGAGATTATATTCACACTTGGTCAGGGCAAAATTTGGTGAAAATATTGCTTGTGTAGATTCCAAGAAATGACAAAAATATCAACAAAGTGCTAGTTGTTTAAAGTTGTTAAATATTTATGAAATTGAAAGTGTTTAGTTTTTCATGAGCAAATTTCATCTGAGAAAGCTTTTTTATCTGCACTGTAGATAATCTCTTCAGTGGTATTCATGTGTTAGTGTGCACAACCTTCTGTCTGAGAATTCATGGGCCAGTTGGCAACTTTGTCGAGTATCACCTTAAATTCTTTGGACTAGATAATGTAAAAGATATTTTAGTTGTTAATGCTTCACTTTTTGTATCACTTATATTATTATTAATATACATATATATATATATATTATATATTCACACACATATATATAAATATGATTATATATACATCATGAACGACTATAAAAATAATTCTGAAGTGTACCACTGTATAATGAAAGTTTCCAAGTACTTGAAGCCATTTCATGTGGGTGTCTGTGTAGGAATGCGTGTAAGTATGTATATAGAACAGTACATTGTTCAGCCACAGGTCAACCAATGCGTTTATTTGTTTTATTTATCACATACTTTGTTAACATTCTTCCTCTTAGTTTATTTATACAAATGTTGTTTTCTTTTTCAATACTTTGGTTTTAAGTTATAACAGGTCTGGGTTTTTCGTGAGCACCTGCTCAGTTTGTTGTGTTTGTTTTGCAAAACCAATTGTAGGATTCTCACATTTGAGATCTCATTTGTTGTGTGTGTATGTGTGTGTGTGTGCGTGCGTGTGTTTTCATCAGGTGCCCGGTAAATACAGAGCATCTCTTGTTGCAACTGCTAAACCAAATAAGCTCACAATGGACTTGCCAAATTGTTACACCAGGGGTTTGTGTACTCGGTTGATCCTCTTTGTCACAACTCGCTTTTATGTACACCCAAAAGTTACAAATCAAACAGTTGCATTACAAAAAGACAGGGATTTTAAAGATATTTACATATTGTTTATAATGTTTGCCAAATTCACAAGTTGTCTGTACTAATAGTGTACCCACTTGTGAAGATGCTATTGTATCCTTATATATATTCACCATGTATGGAAAGTGATGTTAGCAGTCTCTCGGTAGGATAAGTTCTGGAGTGTTGAAATGCTCACCTTCAGCGCTTGCAGGCAGGGAAAAGAGTGGTTAAAATGTTAGGTTTTCAGTTGAAAATGACAATTAGGTATTCTGTGTCTTCAGTAGTGACGTCAGTTGGCAAAACTTTTTTTTCATTAAGAATATGTAAAATTAAGTTTGGGACTTCCAAATATTCTGTCACTATATTTTAATGATTTCGAAGATGGTCTGATAAGTTTTCCTTTGGATATTTTTGGTGTTCAGTTCCTGTGCAAGGATTTACATTGAAGATGATCACACCATCCCTGTTGAAAAAATGCATTAGGGTTATTTACAGTCTGTAGTGAAAAGGAAGAAATATATAAGGACTTTTACATCTTTGAATTAGCTCAAAGTACATGGAAATGATTATTATATCTTTAGAATTGCCCCAAAGTACATGAAAATAATTTTCACATCTTTACAATTGACCCAAAGTACATGGAAATGATTTTCACAACTTTACAATTGACCCATAGTACATGATGATGGTTTTATGATGTTTGATAGGCACCTTGAAATGATGTGTTGTGATCATTAAAATTGGTCGAACGTAGATCAAAATTCTAACTTGTTCGAAGATACACCAGAGCATAAATGATGACTTCACAACTTCATAAATTTTGTCCAGTTGGTTAGTATGCTGTAGGTGGCAAGACTGGTTGTGCGTCAAACTATTTGTAACTCGTACCAAAATGGTTTTGTCACTTTTGCGTGCATTTAAATTCACGTTATTTCAAATTGCTCCGGGACCAAGTATGTTGCATCATGTAATCACTGGATCAGTACTCATCTCGTGACAGAAACCCCAGCAACATTGATCATCAGTGGAATTCAGCTATCACTGGCTTTACATGGAGTTAATCTGTGTGTAGTTCTCAATTCAGTCAACTTCCAGCCCTTCCAGTTCTAATGGTCATATTTATTGTTGAAATGTTCATCCTTGCTTAAGAATTTATTTAAACAAATATGTTATTCTACAATTTAACAGTCTTCAGTGACTGCAGTTCTGAGAATCTTGACTTTTGAAGAAGATTTATGTTTGGAATGAGTTTGTTTGCTCTGTTTCAAGCTGTTTATAATTCTGTACTCATAAAAAGCACAAAAAAGCTTGTCTTGACCTTTAGATGGAGATAAATTCAAGGTGTGTACAAGTTTCAAGCTTAGAAGTAACATGTAATCTTGGACTGCTGTTTTCGTTCGATAGCAAAATTTAATAAGCTAAATTGAAACTTTTTGTGTATATAAACAAATTGTTCGTCGATCTCTTAATATAATTTGCTCAAGGAGGAGTCTTGGTCAAAAGGCTCAACTAGTTACCTCCCTTTGATACTAGTTCCCTCACGACAGTTTATCGTCTAGATGTAAAAGTTTGTATATGCTCTCCTGCCTGCATATTACTTGGAATTCAGTTATGTAGGCCATTTAGAATTTATAATATGGAAAAGTTCTCTGGCATGAATAGACAACACTCATCTGGTGTTGACCTTATTTTTATTCAAATAATATGCCCACAGTGAATATGAAGAGAAATGCAATACCGAAAATGTCCAAGTCCAGTTGACAGATTGGCATTGGTCAACCCTGAGAATCTATTCATTTGTAATATTAATGCGTCTGTTTTCTTATTTTGTTTCAATTGTACACAATATATATAAATATATACATACATATATTATGCTACCTGATATAGAATGTAACAGATAGATGGAGGCTGTCTTAAAAGACTTGGCGTGGTTAAACATAAACATATATTTATGTATGTAAATGGGGAAGCTGATAGCCTATAGCATATATACTTTTCAAGCCAGACTTTTTCAACAGTCTCTTCTCTTCCCTGGTAGTCATTGTAAAAAAATATGTGCAAAGCATGAACGATGCTATCTCCATTTTGTGAAGAAGAGCGTATTTGTTTTATGTATACAAGTCTATAAGTATAGTGGTTACGTTGTATGGCATTTGCTCTGTTATAATTACTGTTATTCAAAGTATTGTTTATATAAAGCTTGTACAAAAAGAGCTATAGAAATAACTCGGGACCATCTTAGCTGTAGCATGTTGAATGCAATGCAGACTAAACGTATGTTTTATTTATATAAGATAATAATTCTAATAGTGTTATCTACACCTGCATCTTGGATGGCCCTTTATGATATGTTGTTTTATATGCTTGTGTAGCTAGATAAGGTTGTGCTCATGACATATGGGATCTGTTTGTTTTTCACTATGTAGTATATAGACTTGCATATGTCCAAATCCCATGGCAAATGACACTGTTCTCTTTATTTTATCTGCCAAGTCAGTTTATGTGTTGTGACCTTATACTAACAAAAGTTAAGCAACACATTGGCTCATGATTGTTAACCGACGTTAACAGGGGACTGAGTGTTGATTTTCTGTGTACAGGCTGAACACTTTTGACAATGTCCGTCATATGGGTCTCGAATCTTCATGCTTTTTGTTTGAAAGCTATTGGTTGTTAGAATGTGAAGGTGTGAGTACAGTGTGATTTATCCTGCTCAAAATTGTTTATAACTGGTTAATCGTAGTGAATTAACCACTGTCGTTAGTATTACAAGGAAGTGCTAGTGAAAAGTAATAGTATTCTCTCCTCACAGTATATACCCTTCAGCCAATGCTGATAATATTATGTAATCATCCAAGCTATTAAGATTATTAGTTGAATCATTATGAGATTATTATTCCCCTGGTGGCTGTTGGGGTTACCAAGGGGAGGTAACCAATGAGGAATATTTTTAAAGTTTATTAAAACTGGTCTGAAAGTGTGTTAGAACTACTGTGTTATTGAAGCGTGTACTCTTGTACAAACAGTGTTGGGGGATCTTTGGGATAATACTCGAACATCTCAATAACTGGATAAAACCTGTCTTGTGTTATTAACCAGCACAATCAAGGACAATAAAAAACCTTGACAGATAGCATTTCCCTTTTAGGTTGTGTTTTATTTTATATTTTATCGTGAAACTAATGTCACTTGTATTTACATATTTTCCTGTTATTGTAAGGAGGATGTTCCAGTTGTTTAAATCACATAGAGACCTAATCATATACATTGATTTTTGAAAGTGTATTCGAACAATTAGGATTTCTGTTTATGTGTTGTCATCTGACGTGTTTTCACAGCTAGGTTGTTTTGTGCATGGCTAAAGTGTTTTTATACACTCCAAGTAAATTCCTGATGTCAATTGGATGTTTTTTTCAACAATATTAATTATTAGCTCAATGATTTGTATGTGCAATTCACCCCTCATAGGAAACAACGGAAGGGGACCATTTCAAAAACAATTTTACCCTAAATACATTTTCTTATACTTATTATTTATTACCGTATTAGTATGAATCTACAAAACCAAATGAAATATATTGCTAGAATTTTGGACTGTTTTATTCCTGTAATGGACCTGCAGAGAGTCCATGTTAGTTCCTTTGTGTGCAATATTTAACAAAAGTATTAAACTTTTGACTCATTTGAATTTTTTTACCAAATTTATTTATTTATGTATTTATTTATTCTTTTGCAAACCTAACATCTCGATGTTAACCCAATGTTTTATTCATGTGAATGAATGATTTTATTTTCTTTGTTGTTGATAAATCAAAATGTATGTACAGTATTTACTTCATGAAGATATTAAGTCTAGACTTTAAGTTTTAAGAATATCCTGAACTTTCAGCTAATTGTTGAAGTCTATCTATTTATAGTGTTCATTTTAGTTTATTTCATTTCCTTTTTTTATTATTATTGTTTAATTTTATTTATTTATTTTTATTTTCATTTTTTATTTTGTTTATTTATTTATTTATTTATTTATTTATTTATTTATTTATTTATTTATTTATTTCAACCATTACTCTTGCATTCTCTTGTTGGATTGAGCGTTCCTATATGTAAATAAATATAGGATGGTTCTGTCCAACATTAGCATAAAAATGCTGTTGCCATATGGATATTTATATTATTTTTGTTTGTATGATCAGTGTTTCAGTTTTTGTTTTAGTGAAAATTAATGATATCTTGGTGGAGAAACCAAAATACACAATTTTCTTGTCATACCTGTCCATTTTATTATTTACATAGCTAACTAAAACATATTTATTAGATATAACTTTATTAATGTTGCTAATTATGTTTTGTTATTTTATTACAAAGGTTGTACTTTTAGTTATTGTTTTTCGTTTAAATTTTATTTTCCCCTTCAAACCTGCAGTATCTCTTATGGAAGCAGCACTAGGAGTAGACACTTATATGTATCATTACTGTAAGCCATACCTTGTGATATCCGATTGATAATGCAAAACTTGTACCCAAAGAAGAGAATTATACTAATCTAAGTTCAATGTGACGGTTTTCTTACAGTTCTAAGCATTTTGTGAGTGAATGGACGAGTGTATTTGAGAACGATGCTACAAGGAGAAGAATTACAATATGTGTTGTCTCAAGGGAGATAATTCCCCAGGGGAGACAACTCTGTGCACAGTTGTGGCATATCTCCCCACATGACTCATTGTTTCTTTCCATATTAAGTACATTTTTGCGTATACATGATACTTGTGATCATGAATACAGTTGCTGTATGTATTCATTCGGAACAAGTGACATTACCAGCACGGACTCAATCTGTGTAGAATATGTGAACTTCTCATGTCATATATATATTATAATGTATAATATATATATTATATATATTATATATGATAATATATTATATATGATAATATATATATTATAATGTAAGGGAGCTGAAGCTGTACTGGTCTCCTTACAATCATGTTTGAGAAATTTGTTCTTGTGTAGCAGTTGCCAGTGATTGTCACTATCTGCAGTCTCTACTGTTATGTTGATTATCTGTATATGTGAAATAAACTAGAGGTAAGTTTAAGAATATGGTCTGAACTTCAAGTGGTTTGTTTTTATTTAACTGTCATGTCTGTAAATTGAGATGACTGTTGCAAGTAATGATTGTAACTGGAATTGCCCTTGTTGAGAAACTGTTGCATGTAAGATCGCCAGAATTGCAGGGGCGGATCTAGGATTTTGGAAAGGGAGGGGGGGTCCAACTTGAAAAGGGGGGGGGGGGGTGTTTGAACATGCAAAATGTCAGTCCCATCCGGGGTTCGAGGGTTCTTTACTATGCAATTTTTTCCGAAATTGATTTTCCAAAGCGATGGGTCTGGACACCCCCCCTCCACCCCTGGATCCGCCACTGAACTGTATATGGTCAGATAATGCCAGTACCAGATTAAGCTGCAGGCTTTAATGATTGTAGTCCAGGGGCCTGAAAATATTACTGGAGGCCTCTTAGTACTTCACAGTACCTGGGGCGCAGTGGTTAATGTATCAGCCCAGTAATCTGCCAGACTCTCGTTATTGGATTTGAATTCCGCCAAAAGATTGAACCCTGAACTTGACCGGACGTGATGTAGGTTATACCATGGTGATATGAATGAAAG
>JAUELE010153711.1:0-13949 GCA_031471655.1 Diodora aspera
CCCCTCATAGCAGGCAGTGTTTCCGCTGGGGGCGGGAGTGAGAAGCTAAGGTTCACTGATGGAGGGGCACCTGGTGCTACCCCTCATAGCAGGCAGTGTTTCCCATGGGCGCGGGAGTGAGAAGCTAAGGTTCACTGATGGAGGGGCACCTGGTGCCACCCCTCATGGCAGGCAGTGTTTCCCCAGGGGGTGGGAGTGAGAAGCTAAGGTTTCCTGATGGAGGGGCACCTGGTGCCACCTGTCATAGCAGGCAGTGTTTCCGCTGGGTTTCAAAATTACTGGTCTCCTGGACCGAGGGGGGTACAGTTTTATCGGTCCCTGAAAAATCTTTTTGGTCCCAGAAAATGAATAAAATATAAGCTAAAATCCAAAAAAATGCTTTCTAAATATAGCATGTGTAATCATATTAAAAGTTTAGTGTAGTCTTTCAAGATATCCCTTTTGCTTTGTTACCATCACAATCATAGGAAAAAGATCAGAATTTATTTTGATTCTTACCACTGTTTTTGAAACGTTCATACTTTGGTCTGCTAAGACTGAGAATTCTCCGTAACCGGAAACACTGGCAGGTCACTAAATATGGGATCTGTTGTCATCCCCTTTCTTCTTATGATCTCTCTTGTACTATTTTTTGTTATGGTGTGCAACCTGTGGAGCTTCCCAGAAGTCATATGCATGCAAGGTGACTGAAATGGTGGATGTCTTTTCTTGCTATTGATCTCTTTTCGAACTGTCTTTTCCATTGGGGTACACCTTGCACATCATGTTGCCTTATCTCTGAAAGAGTGCTTGTGCAATGTAAAACATGAACTCTGTTTCATCATCTGTTTTAATTGCTGAAAGATTTCTCATGAAATGTAAAATATTCTTACTAAAGGGCAACAATCAATTTTGAGGAATGATGTAAAAGGCAAAAACATAAAGTGATGCAAAACTTTTACTTCTAAGGTGTCAGCATTTAATGAGATGTCAGAACTAATATGCACAATAATCACCATTAAATGTCAACAGTATTGTTCTCAAACAGTAGTATGGGTAAATTGTTTTTGACCAAGAAATATTTCGGTATACTTTCTTTTGATCATCAGTATATTTCTTTAATCGGGTTTTCATGAATTTTTCATGTGGTGCCTTGCATTTTGGGCATCTTGGCTTTTCTTGTGGTACCTGGTATCTTGACTTTTCTTGTGGTACCTGGCATTTTGACTTTTCTTGTGGTACATGGTATCTTGACTTTTCTTGTGGTACCTGGCATTTTGATTTTTCTTGTGGTAAGTGGCATCGTGGCTTTCTTATGGTATGTGGCATAGTGGTTTTTCTTGTAGTACATGGTTTCTTGGCTTTTATTGCGGTACCTAGCATCTTAGCTTTTATTGTGGTACCTGAGAGTGATTAAGACACAGAAAAAGATGACATTCAATCTCAAAAACATGAATTGGTTTGATTTTCATGAATTAGTCCTGCTTATAGTGTTAACTATAGTGTTGAAGAAACAGGAGAGACTCATCTCGGAAACATTAATCGTGACATGATTTGAGCATTTACCAGCTTTGTGTGGTCTCTTCAATGTTTACAAGCATTCAGAGCCATCTGGTGGAAGGTGACGCCAAGAGAAGACTGGAATGGCATGTCTGTGGAAGGTTATGACCCTTATGGAGTGGAAACCTCTCCTTGGATCTCTAAACAGTTCATCACATCTTCATTGGAGGACATTATCACATTTTTAACAGTCCATTTGCACCTTCATTTAAGCATAGACTACCTGTGAAGTTGGAGTAAGAATGTGGGAATGGATGTGATAATTGAGTTGAAGAGTGTTCAGACTCTACAGCCAGAAACAAAGGATTTGTGACATTTTGTAACTGTTGCCAATAATTTGCACTGATTGGACAACACTCTGGATTCGTATCCCATGGCTTGAGTACTGTCAATAATTTTAATGTTAATTTGTACAGTACATGTAGTTTTGATGTTCTTTTGTAGGTTACGAATAATAAAGAATGTGATAGTCTAATGTTTGTGAGAACTCATGTCACAAGTCAAAATTGCCCTAAATCCTTATTTAAACACCATCCTCGATTAAACACCTGCTTTTTATAAAGGGGCCCTTCAAAGAAATAAATTCCTGCCTTGATTAAATGCATATATAATGTGAAACTTAATCCCTGATATGGCCCTACAGAGTCTTTGAAGGAGTCTTTAAATATGCTGACTTGTAGCCTTAGACAACGTGAAACTGATTTTGACTAAAATTGATACAGTAAGTGTAAAACCTAAAAATGTGTTTCAAACCTCACTGAAAAAATAAATGCCTCCTTGAATAAAAACCTGGTCAAAAAGCCTTCTGAAAAAGGTAAAAGCCCAGTAGTTTGAATTAGGATTTATGGTAACTACCAGTACTGTACAAAATGGTAGAATTAGTGCTGGAATTAGCTTAAATTGTTTGTCGTTTTGAATTTTTGGAGTTGAACTTGGACTTGGAAGTAGTAAGTTTGGATCTTTCCTTGGTGTTCTCTTTCAACCCGGTAATACAACGCTCACACTGATGGGATTGAGGTGACTCTGTAATGATACTCATAACACCAAGTACTTGATAAAGAGGAAAACAGATTTTTTGCCAGTTAAGCTTGAAGCTCAGTAGCAAGTTTTTATTATAAAAATGTTTCTACACAGTTTCTTGTAGTCCTGCACCATGACTGTGGAATCGTAAAAAATTCAAGGTTCAGGCAAGTCTGGGTTCCTTGGGAACAGGACAGGGGATTGGGCTCCTTTTCAGTAAGAAATAAAATAATGAAAACTGCAGGTTTTTTAGTGAATGGATAAGTTTTCATAGACTAAGGGTTAATCTCTTGAAGCTCAGTTGGTGTTAAAGAATTCCTCGTCTGCATGCACTGACCTCAAGAAGGCTGCATATTGCTTTTGCTGGTTCATTATGCCAATATCCAGGCATTTTAATGTTTGTAAACCATGGCCGGTGTGCAGGCCAACACTGATTCATGCAAATTCAGAGTTATTATATTTTCATGTTTTAGCTCCTTCAGAGTTGGTTTGAGTGCTTGCCTCAGATGTCAGAATATGAGATACAACTTATTCTTTGGCAAATGTCGCAGTTTAAAGTTCAGACCTGGCATCATATTGATAGCATTTATAAATAAACAAATGGAAAAGAACATTCCACATGTCAGAGATTACATATGACATTATTTTTTAAAATTTCATCATATTATAAATACTTTTGTAACGCTGACCGTTTTTTCCCAACACATTTATTGTGTTGCTTATATCACATTTTTTTTAAGGGGAAAATGTGATACAAGCCAAATTATTTTTAAATAAGAAAATTTGTAACTTTATATGACTGTTTTATCGTCAATGAATTCAGACAAGATTTGGTTCAGAGGTTATGAAATTATCATTGTTTTTACAGGAAGCAGTCATAAACAAAAGGCACAAGACATGTAATGGGATCCTTGGCATATCTCTCTCATGTCCCAGCTATTAGTGAGACTGACACAATGTAATCGAAAGATAAGATCTGTTAAAAACCCAGATACATGTAGACAATTGGGATAGATAAAAAACCATTCCTCAGTGATAGGGTGTTTAGCTACCTTGAGGTTTAAGAATGATAAACATGTTGCAGGGTGTTTCAAGAAGTGGCTTTTCAGATTGCTCACTTAAAACGTTGATGATCCAATCTGATAAGGTACAAATGCTTGTTGGGTGGTCAGATTAAAAGCTGATGTTGGGAAAGAGAAGAGTTTTGTCTTTCAATTGTCTGAGGGAAAATTTGGTTGGCTTGTTGGATTTATAGTGGGACTTGAAAATGTTCAGCCATATGCCCACTTTTACCAGTTGAGTGCAGGAAGAAAGCTTGCATCACCAGTTCGAACTGAATGATTTTGATGTTGTGATCGCTGCATGTAGAAATACTGACTATTACAGAGAAACATGCTGAGCCCCCGACGGCGGGAATCGAACCCATACCCTTAGGTTGGAATGCTGAAGTTCAACTGACTGAGCCACCCCGCTGCCCAGATGGGGGTGTCTGTTGCTAGTGCTTAAGCAATGTTTCAGCCTTCTTGGCAGTGGTTCAAATCTCCCTTTGGCCAGATGGTTGTGTTTCCTTTATTCAGCCCTGTGGTGTCTCCAGGAATAGAATAGGGCCCCAGTATCCTCATGTTTAACGTATAAGCTATCTAAAATGAGGATCTTTTGCTTTCACTTTCTTACTATCGATCATGTGTTGTCCCTTTTCCTTGATGTGCCTCTTGCAGATCACATTGCTCTATGGCTGAAATATTGCCCCCTGCAATGTAAAAATCCATTTCACTCACTCACTCTTTTATTCAGCCTAGTTTTGTGTTAAATTTGTGTTGTTATAGAGCTTGATGAAAATCCTTTATGAGCCTTCGCCAATAACATGACAACTTTTTGTGATTTTTCATACAGATCATGTGTACAGATCATGACATAATCAATTGGGAGATACTGTTGTTAAAGTTGTTCAGACAACATATGGCGATATTTATTGATAGATATATATTTATTCATAGATATATATTTATTCATAGACACATGTGTCATTGGTAGTCTGTCAGCATCAGGTCATTAAGTTGAGATTTTATTTTTAGGTCTCAGCAAGACCAATTTCATTTTGGTCATCAAGATATAGTTACAGGTATTCTTGAAACATTGAAGGAAAAAGTCTACAGTTCTACCTCAATTTTTGAAACATTAAATCATTATTGCCTTGTCATTCAATAGGTGAATGGTGGTAGGTTTGTAAAAAGATGTACCAATTGTTGGCCTCCTGGTTGTCATAATCTGTGTCCATGGCAACCAGATTGGTGCTGCAAGCAACAGAAATCTTCAGCGAAATAGTACAAGCCCCTAGAGATGTTCGAGACATCAGAAGATACTAATCGCAGGGTCACTGTTTGTGACAAATATTAGCCATTATTACTGATTTTATGTCGTCCTGTAGTGACTGATAACTTAATATTGGCAGATGATGACTTGATCGTCCAGTTGATGTTTTCCATTGGAATGATTCCTGGCGTAGGCAATATCATTGTCTTCTTAATTGATCCTAGATGACAGAATGGAAACTAGCCTTTCGCAAGTAGGAGAGTCATCTTCAGCAGATTCCATTTGGGAGACATTTGGCCAGCAGCTACATCCTGCCTTGCTGGACAGGCTCCAGAGGTTAGAGGTTTCTTCAAGACAACATGTCTAGTGTTCCAGGCTGTGTGCTCTTGTCACAGAATCGTAGTAAACATCTGATCTTGAGAAGGCCTATATTTGAACTGAAGGGAGTGTTACAAGTCATCAAGATGAAGAAAGTTAGAAATACAGGGCTTGTTTTCACTTACTGAGTAAACCTGTTTTTATTGAAAGGCTCTACCAGGGTTTTACTGGACACAGAATTTCAGAGTTTTGCTGGTTGGGCCCCCTAAAAATCAATCCTTAATTGCATCCTTGGAATGCAAAACATTGACATCAGTTGGGCACAAAGTAGTTTTTTGATCAATCACTGAACTGTTTATTCATTATTTAAAAAACATAGATTTATAGATCTACATTCATATCTAGGACACATGTGAACAGTAAGTACCAACATTGTTGTTGAGCAGGTCAGTTACTAAAACTGGGACCCATACTTCTTACCTTGGGACCCCTAAATATAAATATTATTGGTCCCCTGGACACACAAAAATACATACAAAGGTAAACCCTGGTCTACCCTGTTTAGTATTTCATTAGAAAGACAGGGTGGGGTTGGTGCAGTGGTTACCACACTGGACTCACAATCAAAAAGTTCCGAGTTTGAACCTCCCCCTTCCCCCCTGGTCACTGTCATGTTACCCGGAGATGGGAGCCCCCTGGAACCACTGTGAAGATATGGTTGAAAAATGACCGAAAGTCACTTTAATCCAGAGTCACTCATTAGCAAGACAGTCAACTTGGACAAGTATAAAACGCAACTCCCCTCATCAAACAATAGAATTACAAAGATGTACAGTAAATTATAAACCAGTCAGTTAAAACCACAACTCAGAAGATACTAAACTGACAATCATGATAAGGTATATCAAAATGGTTTTTTTTCTGTCATAAGTAAGTTGCCCCTAATACTGTTTGAGAATGATCCTGTAATTATTGTGTATATCGGTTTTTACTTCACTTCAAATGTTTTTTTACCTTCAAAGTGATATGTTTGTATCTCCTTGTGATTTGGTCCATTATATCATTACCAAACTGTTATAAGTATACTTTTTTGTCATGTGGTTGTGAATACTAACAGTAGCCTGATGGTGATAAAGAATTGCAAAGATTTACAGTAAGTTATATACCACATGGTCTGATTATCCCATTGTTCTCAGGGTCGTTATTTCAGATATTCAACCGATTGGCTGGTTATATGATAATCAATCCAAGGTGTATAAGTGTATAAGCTCTGCATGGTATATGGTTGAAATAATGACTGCTGTGCAAGGCGGTAATCGATATAACTTGCAAGTGCTGTGCACCTTTGTATCGACTATCGCCAAGCACTAGATTATTATTTACTATACGCTAAGCGGAGTTCAGAGTCCTTTATGCATAGCCTTGCTCCCAGACTTTCTCAAGTATATCAAAGATACGCTGAGTTATTCGTGGCAGATAAAATCCTGTCCCATGTGGTATAAGATCTTTTGGTTTTTGAAATTGAAAAGTACCCTTGCTATTCATGTGAGTTATCTGATAACCTGTGTGCGGCTTGGTTATACAATTTTAAGAACCTGCATATAACCCTACCCATTGGTGTAGATGTGAAATAATTACCAAGCCATTGATAGAGGCTAATATCAGCTGCCGATCTTAGTAGGGGTGGTTATTTCAGCCATGTATCAGCCCACTTATCAAAGGGTCAGTGTAACGGCCTGCATATAATTGTCCATACCATAATGGTAGGTAAGTGTTGAACTGTGCATGCAAGTTGCATGATTGAAAGGCTGTGTTCATTCATTGCCTTTTATACTAATGGTACATTCAGGTGTTCTTATGCATTTCTAGTCTGTTTTAAAGTACTGTTTTTTTGCATGTTTTGTTTTCAGCAAGTCACTACATAAAATACCAGTAATCAAGCATCTGTTTTATCTTTCATTATGGATGCTTTACCTAACAGCTGCGAAAATAAAAACTTCAAAAGTACCATATTATACATTTTCCAGGGAGTGAGCCTTCAGTAGTTGGGTTGACGATACATTACCAGCCATCATCATGGATCCATGTGTTGCCATACACACATATAAGACACTCTTTGAAATAAAGGCAACTTACAAACATTTTTGTTTTAAATTAAACATGCAACAGAAGTTAGTCTTTGCCATGTATTAACTAGAAAATTTAGAATGTCTTGCCACAACTCATTAGCAACAGGGTTTTACTTTCAGAACTGGGTTTGATGAACAAGTATCATTGCTTTTGACATGGAAAAGCTTAAATCATTTAATATGCTTTAAACCTCAACAGTAACCTTTTAAAAAAAGTTCACCTGCAGTAGGTCAATCATGGCAACAGATACCTGATACATGCTGAATGGGCCAATCTGTTGAGGTCACTGCTGCATGTACCGGTATAATATTGCCATAATAAAGCCACAGCTGCCTCCATCTTAAGTCCTACATGCTTTTGCAAGCTTCAATGTTGATTTGATATCTAGTGAGAAGGAAACATTGAAATATGGATTTGTTGCCCTTTCTGGATGATGTTCTGGTATCATACTCGTAGACGGATCCAGGATTTTGGAAAAGGAGAGGGGTGTATAATGTGATTTGGGCTAAAAGGATGGGGCGCAGACAGCAAAGGTTCTCGAGTTGATGCAGTTGTACAAAAAATAAATTTGGTGCGCTCCCTGCACCCTTTCTAATCCCCCCCTTCCATTTGATCTGCCTTTGACACTTCACTCAGTTCAAGATGCAGAAGTTAGCTTGTCAAAATCTTCAATATGACTGACCATGTTGGAAGTTTTGTTTCTTTCACAAAATGCATTAGCTTTTGTTGGGTAATTATGTCGAGAAATTTGACAAACATGAATATAATGTAAGTAAACTCTAAGAAGTGTCATCCTGTTGCTGGCCATGTAATATAATAAACGCAAATTTGTATGAGAAAATTTAATTTTAATTGTTTCAAATTTGCTTAAATATCAGCTCTTGCGATTTTTCGTATTCAGCCTCTCAAGAAAATGGCAAATCTGGAAAAGAACATGCAAATTACTAATACAGAACACCCATCAAGGAAGAAGACCTTTGCTTTTCTTGCACTTCAAGCCACTCAGAAAATGACATGAGCAGACCAGGAAAGAAATCTGTACCGTAGTTGATCATGGATCCATGTATTGCTTTATTGGGTTTGGGTTTGTGTTTCCTCTTGTAGTTGTCGTGAACACCAGAGGTAGTCCCGGATCACAGCCCCTCTGACCTGAGACAGATGAGAAAGCCATTATTAATTTGATCAGCAGTTTAAAACAAGGAGAGTGAGGCAACAGGAGTAAGGGGGAATCAGAACGGTATATTGATTACCTTCTTGGTGGGAGAAGCTGGATGGTCACCAAGTTTCTCCACAGTCTAACGATATTGATGTGACCACCGTTCAGACCCAAACGTGTCCAGGCTGTGAAAGCCTGCTCCTAACATTATTAAAATAGTTGTGCCGACTGATGGAAAGTTATTGGTATCAAATACCTTCATTTGCCCATCATTGAGAAAGGGAAGAGTTGGATAAGTGAGACCTGATCATATTCATTTTCCCTCTTCTCTGTTGTGGAAGCCTCTCATATTTATAGAAGTTCATCTGAAGTAATTAGGTAATGTTTCTGAATTAGCAGCTGCTTTTTCCATGCATTCAGAGATTTGCCATCTTCTGGTAAAGAAGGGGCATTAGATGGAGAATACCAGTGTTATTTGGAAAGAATAAAGGTTCAGTAATTTTATCGTTGTTGTAAAAGATTGGATATATAGTCGAACACGGCAATCTTTCAGACACTGTCCACTTTCGCCAGTTGAGTGCAGGAGGAAAGCCAACATCACCAGCTTGGAACTGGATGATTTTGATGCTATGAAACCAGCAAGCTACCGCTGGTACTGATGGGTAATGGTGATACCACAATGTTGCAGCTGCATGTAGAAACACAGACTACTGCAGAGAAACATGCTGAGCCCCCTACAGCGGGGATAGAACCCTCAACCTTTAGGTCAGAAAGCTGATGCTCAACTGGCTGAGCTACCCAGCCACCACTGTTGTAAAAGAAACCAGTTTAGAATCCATTGTTTTCACATCTCCTGCTTTAAATCTGTTTTTAATTGCCTTGACATTTGTTATGTTTCTTGTACATCACACAGGCAGTTGAGTTGATTTACATTGTACAGTCAATCTTTCAGCAATAAGGGGCGCGGGATAGCACAGTGGTTAGCTCTTCGGCCCAGAAATCTGCCAGCCTTGGCAGTTGTGGTTCGAGTCCCACCCGGACACCTCTCTTTCAGCCCAGACGGACAGGAGCCCCAACACCGACGTGATGTTGGTGAGTTGGTGGTGTTGTGGCTGAAAGATTGCTAAAAACCATGTAAAACCCCTAAACCCATGTAAAACCCCAACTCGTTTACTCACTCATTTCAGCCATTATACCAGAGCAGGATTAAGTAAGACTTTATAGGCCCCTGATCTGCAGTAATGTGAGGCCCCGGTAATGTTTTCATTTAATCTCTAGACACCCTCCAGTTAGTCGAAGCCCCTGACCTGCAGGTAATGTGAGGCCCAGGTAATGTTTTCAGTTAATTCTTGGAGAACCTCTAGCTGGTTGAGGCCCCTGACCTGCAGGTACTGTGAGGCCCGACTAATATTTTAATTTAATCTCTGAAGGCCCTCCAGCGGGATGAGGCCCTTAGGCTGCAGATAATCTGAGGTCCCACTAATATTTTCATTTAATCTTTGGAGGCCCTCCAGCGGCATGAGGCCCCTGGGCTGCAGCATCTATGGCCCATGTCATGATCCAATTGGACAACAACACATGGCACAACAAGGTGTACATATGAGTGAGACAGTCTTAGCTGAAAGATTACCCTTGCAATTTAAAACATTGATTCAAATCAATTGCAAGATTTGTATCAGTCTGGTATCAATCTTACTGTTAAATGTGACTGCAATGGTTTTGGGAACTCTTGTGTTATGCTGTTGCCCTCTGAACAAACAATTAAAAAACCAGTTAATCTGTTGATAAACAGTTCTTCAATCAATTACATTTCATTTCCATGACCCTTCCGACATGCAGCATATGTCATTTACCTATCTACTGTCAACAAGACCCTGATTCAAAACATGTTTGTCACCATAGCCTTGACAACTAGCATGCGTGTAGTCTTATAGTGTTCCCAGGACCGAGGGGTACACTTACTGAGCCACATATTTGACATAAGCATCATAACAGAAGTCCTTGCAACTCTGGAGTATGTATTGACTCCTGAAGAAAGACCTTGGCCTAGTTTTCAAGGGCTGTTTGGTTCAAACTTGTCTTGGCATGTTTATCAGAGCTTGGAAGTTGGTGAAACTTTGTAAATGAGCTTGTTGATTGTAATTGAGTGACCCTCTGCAGTATTTTGTTTATATTTTGCTCATCGGTTTTAAGCTCTTAGACGTTCAGGTTTCATCTACAAAGAAAGGTATTTGAAGTCTTTTCGTTGTCCATTAAAACTACTTGAAGTTGGATAAGTGATCAAACTCCATGTTTTCTTTTCAAAAAACAACCTATGGAACGATAAATACTCATAAGATGATGTACATGCCACAAATAATACACATGAGATATAGCATGTTTCTCAGTTTTACAGCCTCTTGAATAGCATCATTTATTTTGGGACCCCCATGCCATAAAATAGACAAAAATGCATTCCAAACTTTCCAACAGAATCTTAAAAATATTTGAAAACCTTTCGGAAACGTTACACTTGCAAATAAATGCATTCAACTTATATTGGGAAAGCATTCGGAAATCAACAGAACAGTCTTCGGTAAACCCTCAGAGAAACTTTCTAAATGAGACTGGCTGTTTGAAAGTAGAAAATAAATAAGTAGAAAACAATTTATCTGCCAGGACTTAGGGAATATGGTCTTATCTGAGTGGGCATACACTTTTGCAAGTATGATTTACAGTTTGATGTTATTTATTTTATACAGATAGCACCAGACCTATCTAGCATTCAAGAGCACATATCCAACTTTTACAGTACATTCAAAATTGTGAGTTCCTATGTTATGAGGGAGGACCCTTTGAAGAGGAACCAAATTTTTTGAAATATTGTTCATTGCATCTGAATTACGAGAAATTCTCAATATATCTTAGAAGACAGATCACCTGGGAGACACCTATGACAATTCTGTATTTCTTAGAACCCAAATCTTTTAGGAGATACTGTGATTCCATGATTCAAATCCTGAATGTCAGGTTATATATAGTACCATAGGTAAGTTTTAAGGGACCTAAACATGTTTTCTTTATTCAGACACTTCAAGGGATCTGAGTGGATTAAATAATTTTATTGTTTCTATTTTGTGCAAACACGGTTGACAATGTATTGGAATCTTTGAAAATACTTCGACCTTGAGTGAGTGTCAATCAATCATACAACTTGTACATAACAGAATATTGTCTCTGAAGTTTTTTTCTGTAAATAAACTGATATTAAAACATAATTACAGTACTTCAGTGCTTTAACAGTTTCCATAAAGTATTCACATGTAGGAAAGTGTCATTTAGTTCATCTCTTGAAAAACTCAATAAAGATAAAAGTAAAACAAACACTCATACCGAACCATACACTCTTTGAATTGTTTTGTAACAATGTTCAAACCCCTTACATGATCCACTTGAAATTGCAACAATAGCATCTTCTTCGCTGGATGCATGCTCTTGACAAACAAAAACGTCAATACAATGCATTGCGGGTGTTTGTTCATTATTTATTGTATTCTTGTGGTCAGCTGGGACAAACAGATACATCGATAGAAACTTAAGTATTTGTCCTTAAATCAACACATAGATGTTTATCCTGACATAGAACAAAGTGCAAGTGCATACACTCGGTTACGATAAATACATTATTGACTTTGTCACTTGTAATCCTATGTGTGTTTGTGATTACTCCCGACTAGGGAATTGGTTCTGAATAAATGATAAAGCAGAATGTCATGCGTAAACCATCCATGCTACCATTTGGTAGTCCTAAACGAGGAATACATTGAACATCAATGCAATCTGCATTTAATATGCTTGATGTCAAGTGAGAGATTCAAATATGAAACTAATTTGCAAAATCTGTTGATAACAAGCATAATTGTATCAGCTTCAAATACATTTGTTATAAATATCTGTCACGGATTACACTTTTCAATTTGCTAGTACCCTGACTCTAGGTCCAGAAAACAAATGGCATATATCTCTCTCAACTGCATCTCATTATGAATCTGTGAAGCTTTTAATTAACTGATAATAAATCATGAGCTTTAGATATAAATTTTAAATGTGTACAGCAAGTTGGTGTGACAAAAGTCTTAAGAGCAATTTTTTCCACAACAGAGCAGTGAATCACTTTTAAAATTCTTACTTTTGCATATATGTGTTGCAATAGATCTGCCCCATCATGTATCTGTGATCTTCTAGAAGTTTTGAACTTCCCAGATCATTGTGATTAGCTGACTTGATGCAGTGAGTTCTTCCCACAACAAGATCACAAGCTGGTGCAAGATCATTCTTCCACGATGCTGTAGTACATTGGGGGAACAATTTGCTAGAAACATTGAAACAATGTGACTTTGCATCTTTTTCATCTGTGACATTAACTGCTATTGTATTTGTTTTGGTTCTATGTATACAGTACTTATATGTGTGTAAGCACTCTGAGCGAACACTGATTTGGAGTTTATGCTCTATATAAAAGGACATATTTAGATATTTTTGTTGGGATTTTATCATATTACTTTGTATTGTAATGGTGAGATAGCAATTTATGTTTTATAGGCTCAATGTTATGAACATACTTTCAGGTAAATTTTATTTTAGATTTCTCGGTATCTTGCTCATTTTAGATACATTAATTAAGCAAAAGTATATATAGATTTCTCAGAAACCCTGAATCATCTCCATAGTAAAGCAGGTAATTTGTGACAGCAAGGTGTCATAGTTGTAATATTCATCCCTAATCATAGGTTTGTTATCCGAGTAAAATTAATGCAGTTTTTACCCTGCAGGCAAGTCTAACAGTATTAGAAGCTGTATAGAAATTAATGTATCTCTGATTGTTAAGTACTGATGATGGTGTTTACTGCATAGATAGACAATGCCAGATAATTTTCTAGTTATCATGTTGGTGATGACATTAAAATCTTGTAATGGTAAAGATACCTGTTGGTGATGAACCTGTGGTGAACTTTGTATGCTTAAGAGTAGACTACTGCTGGTGTAGGTAATCATCAGGATGTTATATTGGTGAGAGAGTGCTGGTAAAGCTGGTATGGTATATTGGTAAGAGAGGTCTGGTAAAGCTATAATGTTGTATTGGTAAGAGAGGTCTGGTAAAGCTAGTATGTTCTATTGGTAAGAGAGGTCTGGTAAGGCTGGTATGGTATATTGGTAAGAGAGGTCTGGTAAAGATAGTATGTTGTATTGGTAAGAGAGGTCTGGTAAAGCTGGTATGTTCTATTGGTGAGAGAGTGCTGGAAAAGCTGGTATGGTATATTGGTAAGAGAGGTCTGGTAAAGCTAGTATGTAATATTGGTGAGAGAGTGCTGGTAAAGCTGGTATGTTGTATTGGTAAGAGAGGTCTGGTAAAGCTAGTATGTTATATTGGTGAGAGAGTGCTGGTAAAGCTGGTATGGTATATTGGTGAGAGAGTGCTGGTAAAGCTGGTATG
>JAUELE010153822.1:0-13949 GCA_031471655.1 Diodora aspera
TCGATTTGCGATCTCACACATACGTGTGATACGGAAAATCTCACACGGGGTTCCCACCAACGGCAGTGTGAGAAAATGATATATTTCACAAGATATGTTGTGATGTCACCCAAATCTATCTGATTAGATTAGATACCTGGCGATATGTGAGTCTATACCACATCCAGAAATACATCTGAACTTTCAAGAATTGGAGTACATCTTACATTAGTTCTAATGTAAAACAATAATCTAACCCTTCCTGTGTGAATTCCTACTTAAAATGAAGCATCTCCATGTAGATGGGTCAGATACTCCCCAGGGAGTTGACGAACTTGTTCCTGTCGCTGGTATCACAGACAACTACAGAGAGGTCACTGTATTCCTCATAATGCAACGTATTCAAATCAATACACTTTGCCAGACTGGAACCTTGAAACCAGACCAAACTCTCCTGAGTCGGAAGCCACCTTCGGAGATGTCTTTTGTAAACATTTCTTAATTAAACGCCACTGTGCAGTAAAAGGGTTTAGTATTGAATAGCTTTTGTGCAAAATAGCTCTATATTTAAAGTAACACATGCCACTACTGGAGATTCTGGCTTATTAAGTTAACTTTAATAATTAAACCCTTTTATTTCTTCCTGCTGCTGTTTATTCAGAATTAATAAAGTCGAACACATTCCATTCCCGAGTCTAGTGTCCTGGCCATTTCCGTTAGCTCAGACGTGATTGGATACAGGTCGATATTATTCTACAGAATGAAAGAAACCATGTAGCTACCATCTGGCCTCGGTACTTGAATGGTGTACTCGACTATATTTTTAGATATGGGTTCTATCGATCAGGCCAATTTTCTTGCATTGATGTTAAATAATAAATTCAACTTTTTCTGTGTTAGAAGGTGAGTAGGTTTGTAAAATGTCTCGAAACATTGATTTCTCACATATCTTTGTAAACGTGTGCGTGCGTATCTGGGCAGCTTAGCATGTTTGAAATCGTTATTCATACTGCGCATGATCATAGAATCATAATCAATAGAATTTATCGTATAGACATCATATTTGAAAGATACACAAACCCATATTATTAAAATGGTTAGCTTTCTACTATGTGACGTAATGGCCTGTTCCCTTTTAGCATACTTCTCTTGAAACCATTATAGATCGAAGCATAAGACCGTTTTGCAATATTTATGAATAGAATCACACACATCGCACTGAGACGGAAATATGAAGCACGGCGCTAAGCTTATGGAGAATAGGCAGATTACGGTAAGCAAGTTTAGTCAATACATATGGACACAGTCAACTTCAAATCAGATTTATGAATATGCTAGACAATTGTTCAACCACCAATTAAGGCACTGGTTTTTAACAACATGTACTCAGTGACAGAAATAACTTGTTGGAGTTTTTCTCTTTAAACGTGCAATCGTGTTATAAATACGAATTAGTTTGAACACAGTCAATGTGTTTGTTAAGAGCATCCAGAATAATTAGCATGAACACAGTCATTGTGTTTGTTAAGAGCATCAATAAGAATTAGTATGAACATAGTCACTGTGTTTGTTAAGAGCAGCCATAAGAATAAGTATGAACATAGTCACTGTGTTTCTTAAGAGCAGCCATAATCATTTCTATGAACATAGTCACTGTGTTTGTTAGGAGCAGCCATAATAATTAGTATGAACATAGTCATTCTGTTTATTAAAGAGCGGTCATAATAATTAACATAGCCACTGTGTTCAGTAAGGAGACACAGACTGAATGCAACTATATCATCCAATGTGTGCATTACTGCGATAATGCACATAATACTAACTGAAAATTTGCAAAGCGTTGGTCTACAGTCTATAAACCTGCTCAAAAGAGATGTAAGAATGATGTTTGGCACATAGTCTACAGGTTTAGCCTGTGTGTACAAGTCTAAAGATAACTGATCTTGAAAAGTTGTGTCTGCAGTTGACATTTAAGTATATAATGGTATGCACTTGTATTCAATGCACGTGGAGTCTCCAGAATAATTAATATGATTATCCAGTCACTGCGTGTGTTAAGAGAATTCGAAAAAAAACCATCAACAGAGGACATAACATTTTGCAGAGCCGATGCACTTAATTAACACACCAGGGTTGCGTTCTAAACCTGTTGACATCATTCTAGATTGATAAACACAGTGCGACCAGTAATTAAACTATCCAGTATTGGGTACGCCTTGGTTGACGATCGATGAAATTGCGGTGACATGTTAGTTTACTTTTTAATTATCTCAGTAGAACTACTTTTGTTTCACGTCACATATACAACGCTATTATCAATTGTTATTTAATAGGCACAATTATCATAAATAATACAACACACAGAAAAGATCAATAGAATGGCTTCAGGCAAGCTAGTTTTGTGAAGGAAGTCAATCTATACAGCTTTTCAATATGGTCTTTTATGAAAGCCACCAAATAAACTAAAGATAAAGGAAGTATCATTGAGACAATGTTGTAGGAATGCCTGGGTTCCAGTCCAGTTGTATGGTGGATGCTCCAAACCAGGTCAGAGACCAATGTTTTGTCGACTAGGCTTTCGTCACCCTTTAATCGTGAGCTTCTCTTAAGTTAAAGGGATTGGTGTGTTTTATAATGTTTGTATGTATTTTTGGCGGGGATCATTTTGGTGAGGTCATCCGATTCTATGTTGGACACCCTGCATGGAATCACGCTTGATTTTATAGGACAAATTTCGTATATCTCCACTGCAGATACCCTGGTAGGATCAAAGACAAAGAATTACTTGGTTGCTCGACTACCTAATATTAAAACTAAACCGAACTACAACTTTATTCTTAGACAAAAATAAACCGTAAAGCTCAGTAGATATCTATGGACCATACGTTTTAATGATATCTGTCAAATTCAAGATACTCCATATCAATTAACGAATACCCTGAACAGAAATAGGGATATATTCTAGATAATTTTCCACCGCTTTTTAGTTTTTCTAAACTTCAAAATGGAACCTGAAAACAATGATGAAAGAAAACTTGATTATACATTTGAGAAAAAGTTTAAGAAAAACAAGAGTGAAACGTGACTAGTATAATGATATCGGAAATAGTCTGTATATTAATAACTAATGACATCATATGAGAAGATCAGTCACTTCATAATAGAAAGTGTCAATGGTGTCATCACTATGGTTATGCATTCCCCCAAACTTTGACTGATTGCATGCGTTCATGTAGGCATATCTTTACTCATCCCCGAAGACCGCTGTTAATTACAGTCACAAGTATCTGTCTCATCAGTTTGTGTCGCCGCTGGTAATTGCCTCGTTAACATCCTGTCTTGATGTCGCTTCTGAAACTGGAGAAAACTCTAATCAGTGTGGCTGGAATGGGAAAACCATAATAAGAAGACGATATCGTTGCCTTACATTCAATCTGGAGATATTCAGTGAGTAATAGAATTCAAGAAAAAAGTATAAGAAGAAGAAGAAGGAGAAGAAGAAGAAAAAAGAAGATTGAGCAAATCTTAATAATAAGACGATGTATTTGATGTACATTCAGCCTGTAGATATTACATGAATACTATACTGACGATCAAAAGAAAGTACACCGATCAGTTTTGAGGAATGGTGAAAAAGGCAAAAACACAAGGTAATGCAGAACTTTTACTTTGAAGGTATAAGCATCTGACGATATTCAAATCTGATATAGACAATAATCATCATTAAATATCAACAGGATCGATCTCAAACAGCATTATGGATAAATTGCTTATGACCACAAAAAGTGTCGGTATACTTTCTTTTGATCGTCAGTATAGTACGGAGAAGAAGAAGAAGACGAAGAAGAAGAAGTAGAAGAAGACAGCGCTCCAACTATGATTCAAATTGTTGGTATATGTAAACCGTTCATCTTCTATTGGAATATACGTATAATTATTTTCGGGAATAAAACCACAGTACTTAACAGTATTAACCATTACCATACATGTCGTTCTGATGTCTTAATTTCTCTCAGTATTCCGAAGCTCGCGAATAAATGAATGTACTCGGAATAACTTAGAACAACAAACATCAAAGACTCTAAACTCTCATGCAACAAAACCGTTATTCAGAAGATGCATTATTTAATTAGATCTGTAAGTTAAAATTAGAAGATAAGTGAAATAAGAATCTCGTCCGGTTCAGGATAATTTGAAAAACAAACACACGATTATTGACAATTTTGAACTTCAACATTGACATCACGTTTCTTCAGTCGTAAGCAGGTAAATTAGAAGGAACAGTAATGCAGAATGAGCGCAATAAAGTAATTACCTTTTTAATAATTGAACTTTTTGAACGCCTTTGATCTTTGTCAATTATGTTAAATTAAACAGGCATTTTGAATTCTTGCTCATCGGACTTCATGGCCGAAGTTATATTGTTGCATTGTCTCAAATAATTTAATGAGAAAGTACATGTAGTCTGATATTTAACACTACATCCAATTATTCTAGTTGACGCTGTATCATTGTAAGAGAATAACAAAGACTGTCGTCAGATTTGTGTTCTTAACACACAACTTAATATGACCCCTAAATTGGATAAGATTTCTAATTATGAAATGGACGAAACTCGCTCTGATGTGTACCATGAAAATGAGTCCGTGTTGTGCTTCGTATAGATTAAGTGATGTGTCTCCCTGAGCAAGTGATGTTGATCTGTATTATGCTTTTTAACTTGTGCATGAAGAGAACTATGCATCATTAGAAGAAGCAAATTACATCACTTCCACTAAATGATTCAACTACGCCCTTGTCAGTGCCAGACGTAGCTGGTGGCAGACAGGTGAAGCTGCTTCAGCATTCATTGAACCATTTTAACACCAATGTAGACATCGTGCGCAGGACAATAGAGCCGGTGATGAGGTTCGTTTGGGAAGTTCGTGATCACACGAACTGCGGATAAAGAGTATCTATATAGTTGTAACACCAATAACAGATGGGGAAATGGCATTTTAGAAACAGTATACGGGCAATCGTATAGAAAAGCAACATTTCCTATCTGGTTATTGAAGTTTTAGTTTACAGATATCAATATTCGTCTCTCTCGTAAGATGCATGGTAGACCTAATTTGGTCTGTGAATTATTCAATGTTATCTTTCTTGTATGTTCCGTAAAGAGATTGCCTTCTACGGCTCACGATCTCTTGAACTAGACTTGCTTATCTTGCGTTAGACTGGGCTCTATAACACTTCCAGTCTTGAAGCAGGGCTACTGATAAAGTCTCCAATGAAAAGCATCAATATAATGTACAATATATGTTCAAAGCAAATCAGATCATAATATTGTATTTAGGATTGTGCATCTCATTTAAGAAGTTAAAGTAAACATCTGACGCACTTAAGTTTGCTTTATAGGTAAAGTAGAAACAAACCCCAAAACGTTAATAATAATTTGAGGTATTCCAAAACGAAACTAGAATGCTAAGAGCATATTATCATCATTGTAAGGAATTTAGATTGTAATTTGCAACAAACTGCAAATTTTGTCTTGCACTAACTGACGCTAATAGGTGCCGGTAATGATTGGGTGTGGTGTAACAATTTTATATTGTAATTTACCTATGTACTTGACATTAGCCATCTGTGTGTAGGATTCACAGCAAAATGTGAGGCGTTCCAAAAGAGACGTATATTATTCTATGCTATATACTATTATTATATGAAGCCAGAATAGCCAATTCGTGTTTTCGCCTTTGAAGCATAAGTTTATGTGGAGTAACAATAATTCCTTCTGAAACCCAACGAATTATTTACCAGAGGGAAGAATCCTACGAGAATTGTCTCCTATAACGCATCGAAATGTCCTTTACATAAACATTATTTGCAATGATTGATTTTTGTAGCAACGGCTACATGTAGTTCACTATTGATGATAGAACAATGACATTATTCAATTTCCCAGTGACGAAATAGCTACAGACTGCACATATCTAAACCATGAAAACCAGTGCTTTCTTGAACAGACATTTTAAAGCTTCATGTTTTAATAGGCAATTTGGTTACCTTCGGACCAACGTATTTTCGAGCCTCTAAGACATTAGCTGCAGTCAGGTATGTAATTAAATCCTCCAATTATAGACACATCATTAGTTGCAGATCAGTAGGGCGGTATCAGCTAGATCATTTTACATCTTCATTATCTTACAGAACTCGGTAATCTAATCAGGGATAGACTCACATATTTAATTGTAGCCTGGCGATCGTCGACAAGAAGACAAAGGCCACTGCAACAATGATGTCGAAGAAAATGGAATCATTAAGATAGAGTCTCTGATATGCTGGACACAAATTGGCATCGAAATGTAATACACCTTTACATAAGCTCGATGTAAATGAATCAATTTAAGGATAAATATAATTGCAGCGTAAAAGATGGATTGATCGGCAAATATTAACAATCGATAGTTTGATTATGTTCATGATGGTTTAATGGGAACTTCTCACAATGAACTGCAGATATGGATTAACTTACAAACGTGTATCGAAAGCTCATCAACCGTTCATTTAATTAATGGTTTTGTTTTGCATGGACAATATTTTAATCATAAGGAAACGTAGACAGGGGCGTAGCTAGAATTAAATGCATGTGTAGGCACTTTGGAAGTCCTAACATTCGAAGCCGCAACCGAGGGGCACCCCCCTCCGGAAGTTTTTGCTTCTATAGATGGCTGGAGATGCAATTTTACCCTACTTCGTGACATATATATATTTTGTAACAAATATAACAAGACGAAGAAGCTTGTAAAATTCCTTATTATTTGTTGTCACTAGGTTGGCAATACGTCTCAACATTGCAAAAGTCACTTAATCTTCATATCTAGAACATAATAGAAGAAAATCAGATCATTAACAAACCTTTATGTTTTTTTTGGTAAATTTCCAACAACAAATGTTTGGTTTAAAAATATATGTGCAACGAGAGCTACGCCCCTGGTAGATTACTGGTAGATTACTGCGAGATTACCGAAGAGTATTTAGAAGCTGTTACCAACATAATACAGGAAACCAAATGTCTACCTCTAGTTGACAGACATGGAGATAACGTACGTCATATTGATCCTAAGCGAGGACCCAACGTTTTAAGCATTCGCCAAAGTTTCGACAAAATTATTCAATAAAATATTAATTTCTAATTTTTCTTGTATGTTTCTCCAAGAAGCTGGCCAAGGCTTTTTAATCTGAACGCGTCTGACTTGGGCCTCTACAATGCCAAGCTCACAGTCCACGACGACCAAGACTATAAAACCACTTTAAGAACCATTGACAAGAAGTCAATAAATTCATTTCAGTAGTTAATTAAGCAATGCTAGTTAATCCTTGAATGCATTTCTTAAATGCAAAGACAAGTAACTTAAGGCCGCACATGCTATATAGCACACCCAACTAACGAACTCTAATTAAAAACAAAATTAAAAAACGCGTTTTTAGAATGAGAAAAGCAAATCAATATCTGAACACATTTCAGAAATGCAATCTGAAGTAACTACAGACCACATCCTTCTGTATAGCACACAGGATCAAATAACCCCGATTTGTCTGTTAAATAGTCTGCCAAATCAATGACGGTATCCAATTAGGAAAAGCAAATTAATATCTGAACCACTAACTGAAATGCAAGAACAAGTAATGAAAACAGAAAGCTCAATTTTTTTTCTTATTGTGAAATATGATTCCACCAGCTGGAACAAGATTGGTTTATTATATACATGCTGGGCGGGTGTCTATGTTGACTTCATCCATTATGTCCAAGTGGACTATAACAATAATGTACACAAGGAAATTGTAATACTATTGCTAATTAGACATAGACAGGGGGGCTCGTTAGTCATTTCTAGTAATGATGTGTCGGGCTTGTTTCATCACAGTCACGACACCAGCTTCACTTAATCAGGTATGTGCGTGTGACCATGAATGCGTCGCACATATATATGTACAATTATGACTATATTCATTACATGTGTGCTTCATCAGTTATGTCTTGGTTTATAATCACCTCGTTATGCTATCAGTTACGAATATTGCAATTACACAATTATGTTTACATAAATATATGAATACATGTATGCCGCTTTTGTTTCCCGCTTGCAAATGTTAAAATGTTAAATAATAAAGTTGGAAATGTAAAATCTTGCTCCTTGTGTACAGGTGACCCCGAATGTGTGTGAGTAATTGCTTTCATTGAAAATATTTGCTTAACTAATGATATCAATAAAGGTCCTTGTTTGAAATTTATTCTGAACCAACTTTGATGATGTATGTCGAGTTATTCTGGAAATTTAGCTTTGAACAGCATTCTTCTGAGCATACACAACCAGCAGGTTTCATGCTGTCTGAAGCAGCCTAGCTCTCAGCCGCCCATGCTCTCATTCATCCTTGTCATCACGCATCGTTGCTCTCAGTCATCCGTTCTCTCATTCATCCTTGTCCTCACCCACCCTTGCTCTCAGTCATCCATTCTCTCATTCATCCTTGTCCTCACTCATCCTTGCTCTTAGTCGTCCATTCTCTCATTCATCCCCGTGCTCACCCATCCTTGCTCTCACTCATCCTTGCGTTCAGTCATCCATGCTCCCGTTCATCCCTTTCCTCACTCATCCTTGCTCTCACTTATCCTTGCCCGCAATCATCCTTGTCCTCACGCATCCTTGCTCTCAGTCATCCATGCTCTCAGTCATCCATGCTTCCATTCATCCTTGTCCTCACTCATCTTTACTCGCAGTCACCCTTGTCCTCACTCATCCATGCTCTCAGTCATCCATGCTCCCATTCATCCTTGTCCTCACTCATCCTTGCTTTCAATCATCCTTGTCCTCACTCATCCATGCTCTTATTCATTCGTGTCCTCACTCATCCTTGTCCTCACTCATCCTTGCTCTCAGTCATCCTTGTCCTCACTCAGCCATGCTCTTATTCATCCTTGCCCTCACTCATCCTTGTCCTCACTCATCCTTGCTTTCGGTCATCCAGGCTCCCATTCATCCCTGTCCTCACTCATCCTTGCTCTAACTCATCCCTGCTCTCATCCATCCATGCTCTCACTCATCCTTGCCCTCAGTCATCCGCATCATCACTCATCCTTGCTCTCAGTCATCTTTGCTTTCAGTCATCTTTGTTTTCCGTCCTCCTTGCTCTCACTCATCCTTGCTCTCACCCATCCATGTTCAGATTCATTCCTGTCCTAACTCATCCTTGCTCTCAGTCATCCTTCTCCTCACTCATCCTTGCTCTCAGTCATCCTTGCTTTGAGTCATCCATGCTCCATTCGTCCCTGTCCTCACTCATCCTTGCTTTGAGTCATCCATGCCCCATTCATCCCTGTCCTCACTCATCCTTGCTCTTACTCATCCTTGCTTTCAGTCATCCTTGCTCTCAGTTATCCTTGCTGTCACTCATCCTTGCTCCCGTTCAACCCTGTCCGCACCCATCTTGCTCTCACTCATCCTTGCTCTCAGTCATCCTTGCTTTCAGTCATCTAGGCTTTCAGTTATCCTTGCTTTCAGTCATCCATACTCCTATTTATCCCTGTCCTCACTCATCCTTGCTCTCACTCATCCTTGCCCGAAGTCATCTTCATCCTCACTCATCCTTGCTCTAAGCAATCTTTGGTTTCAGTCATCCTTGCTTTTACGCATCCTTACTCTAACCCATCCATGCTCCGATTCATCCCTGTCCTCACTCATCCTTGCTCTCATTCATCCTTGCTCTCACCCATCCATGCTCCGATTCATCCCTATCCTCACTCATCCTTGCTCTCAGTCAGCCATGTCCTCACTCATCCTTGCTTTCAGTCACCCATGCTCCCATTTATCCCTGTCCTCACTCATGCTTGCTCTTTCTCATCCTTGCTTTCAGTCATCCCTGTCCTCACTCATCCTTGATTTCAGTCACCCATGCTCCCATTTATCCCTGTCCTCACTCATCCTTGATTTCAGTCACCCATGCTCCCATTCATCCCTGTCCTCACTCATCCTTGATTTCAGTCATCCATGCTCACATTCATCCTTGTCCTCACTTATCCTTGCTCTCATTCATCCTTGTTCTCACTCATCCAAGCTCTCATTCATCCCTGTCCTCACCCATCGTTGTCGTCACTCATCCATGCTCTGATTCATCCTTGTCCTCACTCATCCATGCTCTCAGTCATCATTGTACTCACTCATCCTTGCTCTCATTGATTCTTGTGCTCACTCCTCCATGGTCTTATTCATCCCTGTCCTCACTCATCGTTGCTCTCATTCATCCATGCTCTCATTCATCCATGCTCTCATTCATCCTTGCTCTCATTCATCCTTGTCCCAACTCATCCATGCTGTCATTCATCCTTGTCCTCACTCATCGATGCTCTGATCCATCCTTGTCCTCACTCATCCATGCTCTCATTCATCCTTGTCCTTACCCATCCATGCTGCAATTCATCCCTGTCCTCACTCATCCATACTGTCATTCATCCTTGTCCACACTCATCCACGCTCTCATTTATCCTTGTCCTCACCCATCCATGCTCTTAGTCACCCCTATCCTCACTCATCCATGCTCTCAGTCATCCTTGTCCTTACCCAACCATGCTCTCAGTCATCCTTGTCCTCACTCATCCATGCTCTCAGTCATCCTTGTCCTTACCCATCCATGCTCTGATCCATCTCTGTCCGCACTCATCCATGCTCTGATCCATCCCTGTCCGCACTCATCCATGCTCTCAGTCATCCTTGTCCTCACTCATCCATGCGCTGATCCAGCCCTGTCCGCACTCAACCATGCTCTCAGTCATCCTTGTCCTCACCCATCCATGCTCTGATCCATCCCTGTCCGCACTCATCCATGCTCTCAGTCATCCTTGTCCTCACCCATCCATGCTCTCATTCATCCCTGTCCTCACTCATCCATGCTCTTAGTCATGCTTGTCCTCACTCATCCATGCTGTCATTCATCCTTGTCCACACTCATCCACGCTCTCATTCATCCCTGTCCTCACTCATCCTTGCTCTCAGTCATCCTTGTCCTCACCCATCCATGCTCTTATTCATCCTTATCCTCACTCATCCATGCTGTCAGTCAACCTTGTACTCACCCATGTGAGTAATATGTGAGCAAGTTTTATTCTCAACCATCAAAGCTCTCACTTAAAGAGACTCTTTCTCCCAGTGCTCGTTCTTCTCGTTCGCAGTCATTCTTCTAACACACTCATGACCTTACTCATCTTTGATCTCATTCGATTTAGTTCTCGTTTCTCCCTGTTCTCACATAATTATGATGCTCTGACTTTTTTAATTACTACACGAGAACATTGCGTGTACATACAATTCGAACTATATTAAAGGATTTCCTTTTTGAAACTTGGATAATAAAGCATTATTATCATATTACTCGGAGTCTTAGAAATGTGAATATTATACGCGACTATTCATTTACGGCCCTTGACATCATACCTCATGCCGCCAACAACAATACGAGAACAGCTCTACCAGAAACATGTAAATTGCATTACAAGATGAAAGACAAACGTACAACACTTTAGATTATGTACTATCTTTATGTTTTTCTTATTTAAATATGTAAGAACTGCGACAGCTGTCTCCCAAGTGTATGCAAATCATAGTTGATTACAGCTACGCATGTAACTACTCCATTAAATGCTCTATACAACTACATTTAATACCGAGTGGATCATCAGCCTTCTACAGTTTGTGTTATGTAGCTCATTAAGACTTCTTCCATCCCGCGGTAAGATAAGGCGAAATGTAATTAATCTGCAATCAGTTTCTTTGTTTAGGTTGAGGCCACACATCTTGAATATTAATCAGTTACCTGAGAAGACGACGTCTATTGGTACCGTGGATCTTTTGCCCGGTCTGCACTTACTATTCGGCTAACTGGTAAATGGCTTTCCGTCAGGCAAGTGAAGCTCTTAAAGTAAATTAAAACATTGTAAGCACATTGTTACATTTATACACACATGCATGCACGCGCATACACATACATACGTACATATACCATGCATGCACGCACGCACCCGCACATTCACACACACATACATACATACATACATAAACACATTTAAATTTCACATAATTATATATGTATGAGGGCACGGAACCGACACAAATAACAAATCATATAAGAAAGTGAATACTGAACTTAAAACTATAAAATAATTTTGCAATAACCACCACATAATAACAACAATAATGTACATTTGTATTACGACAGTTTCCATACAGAAATGCATGTTCAAATCGCGGCACAGTTCATAAAAGGCGAGTTTTCAGTCTTGACTTGAAAATGTTACAAATTAGTGAACAGCTTAGGGCAGCAACATCGACAGATCTTTTTTCCATAGGTTGAGAGTTTCTGTTGTTGAGATGCCGGTATACTGAGCGAAGGACTATTGCAGGCTTGTGAGATTGTCACACTGTGGAGAGATATGCTGGAACAAGACCATGCTGCCACTTGTGTGTCACACAGAGCAGCTGATGCTTCCTCCATGACTCTACTGCAAGATGATATAAAGTCTTCAGTACATTGTAATGGGAAACGATCTTGAATTGTGTTGTATGTTGCAACAGTGCATTTCAAGAGTGTTCAGCTGATATTTGCAGTATCACTATGAACGTATCGGTAACCGATATGTAGGAGGAATGAAAAATACGAGGATTTTAGGAATTGTTGTAAGCCTAACTTGGAAAGAACAACCGAGGTAAATCAAACTTTTGGCCACGACAAATATAATCATCTAGTGTGTCATAGGTAAATGAGATTCAAATGGGAAAAAGGTTTCCTCGATACGCCGTAGCATTCTGTTGGCCTAGTGTTTGATGGCTTTACCTTGGGGGACGATGCCTCTTCAGTGGCCACTGCTAAAAGGTGGGAGGGCGAATTCAAGAGAGGTAGAGAGAGCTTAGAAGATGATCCGCGATCTGGAAGGCCGCCAACAACAACCATCCAAGAAAACATTGATCGTGTGCATGACATGGTCATGGGTGACACAAGATTGATCACTCGACACGTTCCAGTGTTAGTGGCATCTTGCATGAGAGGGTGAAGCACATTGTCAGCAATGATTTAGGTTTCTGTAAGGAGGGTGCCAAGACTTTTGACTGCAGATCAAAAACGTGTCACATGACAACTTGCAGCGTTTTAAAGCGGATCCATCCAAGTTTCTGGCCACATAACCACGGACAGGACCTGGATCTCTCACTGTCAACCTGAAACAAACATTCAATCCAAACCAATGGCAGCATCCAGATTCACTGGCACCAAAGAAGGCCAAGTCTGTTCCATCCGCTGGCAAGGTGATAGATTCAGTCTTTTGGGATTCTCACCGGATTCTGTTTCTTGACTACATGTATCTCCAAACAGGACAGACAATCAATGGAGCATACGGTAAACTGCTGACACAGCTGCTTGAGGTTATTAAAGCTAAACGATTTGGAACGCGGGCAGAAGGATGCCGCTCCATCAAGACAATGCACCTGTTCACACGTCGGTAGTAGCGATGAAGGCAATCCATGACTTCGAACTCCTTGTACAAGCAAACCATATTCACAAAATTTAGCTCCGCCAGACTTTCATCTCTTCCCAACACTGACGAAAGAGCTAGCTGGTTGTCACCAACGACGACGTCATTTCAGCAGTGTAGCAGTTTGTAGGGTAGCTGATAAAGCACTGAAACATCGTTGGGAAAAGTGTGTGAGCCTCAAAGGGACCATACTGAAAACTATATGCTAACTAATGACTTTGTAAAAGTCTTTCTCAGTCAACCTTTTCCACCAACCCTTGCAGCATATCATGATGACATTTGCATTTGTGCAGCATTATATAATAAATTAGTTACACTTTATCTACCCTACCCATCCTCGAAATCCAGGCTATAATTAACTACTGTCCCCATCCGTCATATACCCTGGACCCACTCCTATTCAAGACGA